>JAZEWT010000012.1:15915397-15926294 GCA_036362905.1 Mordacia mordax
GGCGTCCGCTCTCAGGACACCTGAGCACGGCGCCAATGTGGGAGGTGAAATGTCGCGATGAAAGGAGAACGCTCGATATGGCTGTCCCGAAAGAACAACTTTTGAAAACAATTCTCATACATCGAGCCGTGAAAACCTAGATCAGTACATTGATTAAAAGCTGTCAATACCATGCCGGTCTATTGTAATGAAAATTAATTATGTTTTTAAAAAGGGCTTAAGGCTTTCACGGACCTTAAAGCATAAAAACAATACTATTTGCATATGCCATTATATTAGGCCTATAATGTTTTGCCTCCACGCTCAATTAAGTCAGGACTTAATCGCCACCGAGGTATAATTTATGAAATAACTCCAAATGGTACCCATTGTCCACGTTTTCAGTGCTTAACCATACACTGCTTGTTCAATTCAGAGGCTATTGTGTGGGAGCTTAAATGTTGCTTAGTTTGTGACGATTTGATTAAAACATTCATGAGATTTGCGTTTACTTTCTGACAATTTCATACCGTACTCTGAAATCATCTCACTCCTACTACGCCAATAAAACACATTGTCAGTGGTGCTAAGGCATAAGCAAAGTAAGGCAGAGCTTAGAATCGCAAGCAGCTCAAGCGACAGCAGCAGATTCCTGAATAAATAGGCAAACGTCATATAGCAACCTTATTTCAGATGTTAGCGCGCATGAAAACCAATTAAAATATAATTTTAAATAGCCGTTCCCATCACTGTATTCTCTCCAGCGCTCTCTTCTACATTCACTATGTCTGTCACTTGTCTACCGCTGATATATCTATCTCATCTGTGTTTTTGTAATCTCTCACTGCGTTACATCTACATATTTTGTGCACATTTCTTGCATTGCTACATCTTGACCGCTTGTTTACAAGTCTTCCGCCGTCTCGCTCTGAGTATATACGCTGAAAGGGGGAGCGTTCGAAAAATATTTTCAGTGTGGCAGCCCAGTTGGCCAATGTTATCTTTAGTCGTCTCTCATTCTTCTATCTCTATGTTCCACACAAGTGCATGACATTTTATTGCTTCTTGTGCGCTCCGCGCAATGTCTGCAGAATTTTTTCTTCCGTTCATAATTGTACGTCTCACATTAAGTCAATAAATCTATGTCTGTAAAATGTAACTCAGTGTATTAAAACCTTATTATGTATACTACAATAAAGCTAGATTTAATTCCGTTTGTTTTCATCTCTCGTGGAGTGTTTACTTTAACACAAACGTTACGTGGAATTCAGATGTTTCATTGCTTTTCATGTAAAATGCTACAGCAATGATGTTTGTGGATATCTCATCTCATCTCATTATCTGAAACCGCTTAATCCTGTATAGGGTCACGGTGAAGCCGGAGCCTATCCCGGAAACATAGGGCGTAAGGCAGGAATACACCCGACGACGGGACGCCGGTCCATCGCCGGGCATTGTGGGACAATTTTAGTCTGCGAGCCAATCAACCTATCCAGGAGCATGCTTTTGGACTGTGGGAGGAAACCGGAGTACCCGGCGAAAACCCACGCGGACACGGGGAGAGCATGCAAACTCCACACAGAAAGGCACCGGAGCCGAGAGACTCGAACCCGGGACCTTCTTGCTGTGAGGCGTCAGCGCTAACCACTGCGCCACTGCGCCACCGCGCCGCCCTTGTTTGTGGATATCATCCAACCATAATGTATTACGTCCAATTATTTTAACACATTATTGTACCCCAATTGGGCAAGAATGCTTAATGAACTAAACGTTAATTTGCCAATAATAAGTCGCTGCTGTATAGGAGTGAACGCTGCTATGGTGTAAATCGTTAGCACACTGGAGCTGCAATTCATTGATCGCCCCTGCGATCTCAGCTGAAACGCTGGTGCATGTTTGTTAAATCTCCCTGTATCTATCCACCCAGCAATAGGCATGGGTACTGTACACCACAGTTATGATACAGTAAAGTGTAGTTGCTGCCTAAGTTCATTGTCCTGCTGAATAAAGTGCTCCCAGTGCCCTGCGGTGTGCTGGCGTCACATCCTGGGTATAGCCCCGCTTCCAAGACGTCTGGCTAAGCAAGGACGAGGGTGCACAATATACCATGTTGGCTCGAGAGAGCGCCTTCCAGTGGAGTCCCTTCTCGCAACAGTGACTTGAAAAAGAACTTGCAGGGTTGCACTTCTACAATCACATTGGGTAGCGCTGTCGCCTCACAGCAAGAAGGTCCCGGGTTCGAATCTCGGCTCGGGTGCCTTTCTGTGTGGAGTTTGCGTGTTCTCTCCCCGTGTCTGCGTGGGTCATTGCCAAGCACTCCGTTTTCCTGCCACAGTCCAAAAAACATGCTGCTGCATAGGTTAATTGGCTCGCAGACTAAATTGCCCTCAGTGCCCGGTGATGGACTCGCGTCCCATCGTGGGTATATTCCTGCCTTGCGCCTTGTGTCTGCCGGGATAGGCTCCGACTCACCGCGACCCTCTACTGGATTAAGCGGTTCTGACAACGAGATGAGATGAAAATAAACAAAGTAAATATTTATATTTTAAATAAATAACTGATGCTTGTGTGACAGTAAAATAGTATAGTATAATACGTAGAGCTTTAGCGCATTCCACCTTTGGGATTTTTATTTTTTCTGGACTGTTTATATATATATTGAATGTTACGAGTTGGGATAAGGTCAAACATGAAATTGGACCGTAAACTGCCAGCCCACCGAGTGTCCATGTTATGTGGTCGCTGTTCGGAACCGATTCGTGGAACCAAATGTCTGAGCGTGAGAGGCAATGTCTGCTGGACAAGATTCTGTCGGGGTCCAAATGCCATCGATTGCTTCATACCAATGTTGCATTTCAAATTCTCCGGAATATTTGATCTTTTTTTTTTCTCTTTTTTTATTTTTTGGAATCAAAGCAAATATAAATGCTTTTGCTGAAGGGTTGACTGGCTTCCATTTGCAGGTTTATTGATTAATTGTACTAATTGGCTTGTGTAATTGGTAACGAAAAGTGTGTTTTCTTTCAAAACATCGCTTCGGGTTGGCTTTTACCTATTTTTCTTTGAGTGTTGAAAAACTGTTGTTCATTAAATTTAATCAAGGTTCCATATGAAGGTGTACTAGTGCGTCGATGTATTGATTACTATCGATTATTAAGATCACAATACGGGGATCGATCCATATGTGCATGCATACATGTTTTTCACTTCGTATGCTTTGTATCTGTTGGGCTCATTACATGACTCCTGCAGCTCTTAGCGGCTGATACAATTATTGCAATGCTAAACTGAATTGTCACCCTGCATCGTGACAATGTATTGAATTGCTCAGTGTACAGGGTCACAGGGTGACTTGTGGCACAAAACATTGAAAACACGATAGCACCTAAATTGCTTAGTAATGCATATCGTTCGTATATATACTGCAACTTATTATAGCTAATAAGGTATTGCCTTGGCATATTGGCCAGCACCCTGAACTGTTCATTGCAATCTGTGTCCACAGTAGTATAAGTGGGTACGCCATTTGTTGGTGTAAATAACTGCTTTGCCCATTGCTTCTAAGATTGGTGTGGAAGACTAGACCAAACACCCCCTAGAACTCCATTTAGTGGAGGTCCTTCTATGAGCAACTGCTTGCGTGAGCATGCAGTTGCAGGGTTGCACTTTAAACCCTGTTCACTCTAGCTTATACACATCGGATGACAATTGCTAAAACCAAGAATGCTTCCTCAATGATGACCTCTAATTCCATAACCTTCAAGAACTCACTGAGCCTTCAGTTACACTGCAGGGTAACCCCTTTGAACGCTTTGAACCTGGGTTTAAAAAAAAAAACCTGCCCACAGCTATGTGGAATAATATATACGCCGTGCATGCAAGTGAAGCTGTTCTGGACAGGATGCTTGACTAAGGCTCATTAGTATTAACCTAATATGGCCAACTATCTGCATAGATGTTCTTTCTGCAGGAGGAACAAATGTACACCTATTTATAGTTAAATACATTAGAACGGAATGCAAATTTGAATTCGTTTTTTGGCGCATGATGAGTAATCAATACGCTGAGGATGATTAACATATCTTTTGAGCCCCATTAAATGTAGGCAAATATTGGGTTTTGGTAAAACGATTTTTTAAATTATTTCTTCTGACAGGTTTGTTATTTGAAGAGTACCGTTTTTTTTTTCCTCTTGCATGATCTATGGCATTTACGTCGAGAATGTAGAATTGGTGTCTGGGGCAAATAGATTCAGACGTTAAGTTGATGAAGCCAACTGAGCTGATGCAAAGGGAGGCACGAACATAATAATAACAGTAGTTGCACTTCTGGAGCACCTTTCACCCAAGGGCCACTAAACGCTGCACAAAGCTGTGGAGAGAACGGCATGTCAATGACAAAAACAACATATGAGCGACAAATTAACAACAGTAACATTTTTGTGCGGCGCGGTGGCCCAGTGGTTAGCGCTGACGCCTCACAGCAAGAAGGTCATGGGTTCGAATCTCTCGGCTCGGGTGCCTTTCTGTGTGGAGTTTGCATGCTCTCCCCGTGACCGCGTGGGTTTTCGCCGGGTACTCCGGTTTCCTCCCACAGTCCAAAAGCATGCTCCTGGATAGGTTGATTGGCTCGCAGACTAAAATTGTCCCGCAATGCCCGGCGATGGACTGGCGTCCCGTCGTCGGGTGTATTCCTGCTTTACGCCCTGTGTTTCCGGGATAGGCTCCGGCTCACCGTGACCCTATATAGGATTAAGCGGTTTCAGATAATGAGATGAGATGAGAAAATGTATGTTTGAGAATCTTTATGGCAAAACCTCCCTAACGCCCACCTTATATTCTCAGCCAGTGACATTTACAGATGCCTCTGTGAAGATCCCTTATCACTCAATATAGGTTGCTGCGGCAATGAAGTCATTAAATAGCACTAAATACGCACGATATTTCACACGAAACATACCAACAACTTAATTAAGTGGTGGTCAACAAACTTTAAATAAGTGTCAATAATAAAAGCAATCTATCCAAATTCAATTATAAAACATATGTTATTTAGTTAGAACTCTTTTGTCAATCCACTACTGGATGGGGGCCTTCCCACGCGGCGCAGATCGTGAGAAACATTTGGCTCTACCTCATCACACTGGTTAGTGCGGGTTCGGTCACGGTAGGGCTCATAGACTTGGGAGCACAGTATAGCACAACACTGGGATTTTCTGCACTATCCTCTCCTGACAACATTGCCCCTCAGCAGCAAACATCAACCTGTTTTATGCATAGTGGTCTCCCATCTACTGTTCAGGTTCAATACCGTGATCTGGAGATCATGAGCAGTAAAGCTGGTAATGCTAACATTAACTAAAAAGCTTCTAGAACTCTCGTGATCGTGCTTTATAAGCTTGCCTTTCCAAATACTGTATATCCATTAATACACTAGGATTAAGTAACATCTATTTTGGCCCAGCAAGCGGTTACCTTTGGGAGATTCAAATTATATCAAAAGGTAACGTTTTTAAGGAGCCCTTCTTAATTAACGCCAACAAATCCCTCTGTGTTTCAGGCTTAATTATCCTGGTTAAAAAAACGTAATGAGTGGTTCTGAATTTTAAACGTTTTTATAGCATTAATATTGGCCGTATTTAATACGGTTTGAAAACTCATTAAGCTTGATCTTGTTTACTCTGTAAAATGCCACCACACCTTCCGGTTGCGGCATTGTAATTACTGCATCAACCTGAAAGCTGTTTAGCAGCACGAATCCCACCCCAACTCTGTGTTCAGTCGCGCATACATTTAGTCGTTATCAGGGAGCTGTCCGTGGTGCTAACGTCACGAGGCACCCACAATGCAGCACATTATCTATATTGTTACATTTCAACACATTACTTCTCTTCTCAAATAAATCCCCTCTCTGTGTTCCGTTTTATATGTTCATATGTGAAGGACAATATTTTTGGTATTTTTTAAATTTTCTCCAAATGTTTTGTCCAAATAATGTTTCACTGCTCTTTGAATATCGTTGGCTATACTCGGTAATGTATTCTGCCATATAAAATCCCCGGTATACTATTATAGACATGCTTACATGTTTGCGTTGTGATCCTTGACAAGTCCACCAACATGAAACCGTAGGAATATTGCATATGTTTGTCTGTTTTGTGTTTATTAAATTTTGAATGCCGAAGGCTGCAGTGAGTTGTAAACAAAACACTTCAACAGCATTCAGTCTCAAGGGAAAAATAATAATAATAACAAACAACTCTGGGGGTAAGTGAAGCAAATTAGCTTCACGAAAGTTTATGGATCATTGTGTGAAACCTTTGTGATGTCTTTACTTACTTTTATCAGCATATAAGCTGTTGCCACTGACTACCAATGTGCGCAATTATTCCAGTTGTGTTAATTACCCTTACAATCATTCCCCTAAGCTATGAATGATGTTGACCAATGTGCAATCGGGCTATTGGTAAACAATTTACGTGATTGTCTCCGCTGATATTCTATCGAATTGGAAGTGCTAAGCAGCATTATGAAATTGAGTATCGCTGCTGCCTCACAGCAACAAGGTCGCGGGATCGGTTCCTGTGGCTCGGTTCCCCTCTCTCCCCGTGTCCGTGTGGGTTGTCGCCAGTCACCCTGGTTTCCTCCCACACTGCTGCCTCGGCTAATTGTACCTGCTGAGTGAATTGCCCCAAAAGTGTCCCCTGCGATACACTGACGTCACATCCTGAATATGCCCTCCCTTGTGACCCGTGTCAGCCGGGATAGGCTCCACAATGAAGCGAGTACCGTACTGAATATACCATGACGTGCAACACGACGACAGTTGCAGGAAAGCTGTTATTAGTCCTAAAGGCTTAATCAGAAACTGTCGAGTGGTCCACATTTGCATGGCTTTCATTTTGTTACACTAAGCACATTTGCAGTGGCACTTGCTGGCGATTAGCAATCAAATGGCGCCGGAGTGTTTGCCGTGAAAACACGGAGCAGCTCGCGTCCAATTTTCACATCACACTCTGTTTTCCGCATCTGTTATCGTAAAAGTGTTATTCTTTTGATGGTAAAAAATCTTGTCCAGTTTCTAAAGTGTAACATTTGTATATTATGCAATAGTTTGCTCCAGCAATAATTTTAACACAACGGCTAACTTTGGTTCCGTTTAAATTGTCAAATTACAAACCCTCATTTAATATGCAAGGGGCATTTATGCTTGCCAGTGCAATTTACTGAGTAAACTGTTGGTGTCATCAATCATTGATTTAACACTTCGAAAGCCAAGCACTGCATGTGCCTCATTTTGTAAAAAGCAAGTAGTATGGATCACCTACCCTCATTTTGAAAGTGAAAAGGAAATTAATGATTGACTTTGCAATATGAAAGCGTTCGTGTGTTATTGGTAATTACATTTTATGAATTCACCAGATGGGATGATTTCACCACCTTTGTTTTTGAACAGTGATCCCAACCATCACTCTTCCGTATGCAGTGATGGGAGTGGTTAGTGTGCTGCTCTCAACCCTTTGAGTTGAATTCAATTATTTGAGCTGGTCCTAGATTCTCTCCATTCATCAACCCACACTGGTGATATATGTTTAAAGAACCCCACGGTTGGCATGGCATGAGGCAGCCTTTATCTAACAGTTGATTGGATTGACAAAGAGCTGTATTTTATATAGTATTATTATATGGAATGGCATGTTGATGACACGAATGATGACGTACATTGAAAATTGCTTTCCAAAGCTGTTCTTTCGGGCTAGCAGTGTCGAGTGCTCCTCATCTCTGCTTCGCAACATTTTTCCTGCCAGGAAGAACAGCTTTGGAAGCAAATCTAATGCATCGAGCCATAAAAACATACATCAGTACAATGACATTCATATTCCTGAAAATTAGGTGTTTAGTCTCCCCTTTTGTGTGTTATATAGCATTCATTGGAGAGTTCAAGGGGCATGGATCACAGTTTAATAACACGCAATATTTAATGCCGTCACGCTAAAAACATCATATTATAACACCTTTCTGGTATCGTTATGTCTCATCTCATCTCATTATCTGAAACCGCTTAATCCTATATAGGGTCACGGTGAGCCGGAGCCTATCCCGGAAACACAGGGCGTAAGGCTGGAATACACCCGACGACGGGACGCTAGTCCATCGCCGGGCATTGCGGGACAATTTTAGTCTGCGAGCCAATCAACCTATCCAGGAGCATGCTTTTGGACTGTGGGAGGAAACCGGAGTACCCGGCGAAAACCCACGCGGACACGGGGAGAGCATGCAAACTCCACACAGAAAGGCACCCGAGCCGAGAGATTCGAACCCGGGACCTTCTTGCTGTGAGGCGTCAGCGCTAACCATTGGGCCGCCCATCGTTATGTAGATTACCCTAAATTATGGGTACCTTTGTGCCAGTACAAAGAGTTGAAAAGAAAAACGGTTTTACCGTATCTGGAAATAATACAAGCATGAAACCATTTCTGGCAATAATACCAGTATCAAGGTCTTAACACTGGCAATAATACAAGTATTAAGGTCTTAACACTTGTATTATTGCGAGAAATGGCTGTAACTGAGCTATGAATATATTGATATTTGCGTTGTCCTGAGCTGATTGCCTTTTGGCAACACCTGACTAGCACTGAGATTATGCTCTAAAGAAAGCCATCTCTGGTGTGGCCCAATCCGTATTTAAGGACAGTGCATACATTATCAAAGCACTTTGCGTGTGTTGCCACAAGTACATGTGTTTTGCACATTTATACGGACCTACGATTTACGAAACAAAAGCAAAAAATCCTGCAATTAATTAAGAGACATGTGAGTGTTAGGAAAGATATATTATCTCGAATGACTTTTCAACCAATCGTGCATCCTAATGCTGATTTCGCCGATTCAATCAAGCACTGCGTCACATGATCGTGTGTACGAATAACCTGGGCGGCTCTTACTAATCCCCTCTCTGTATCGGTTTAATTACCAAAACCGCGATATTGTCCACTAAATCCACAGCCAGAGCACCGTTACTGCATGAATGAGACTAAAAACCAATGATGGGATGTTACCAAGCATAGGTATTTTAGAACTGCAACATAAACAGGAGTGGGCTGGCTGCTTCGCGCTGTTGCGCACGTATATATCTTACTGCAATAGCTGTACCTAGGCCACGGTTGATGATGCCTGCTGTCAATTAAAAGAGCATCATGATACTGACATCTATCTAAATATCATCAACATCATTATCAATACCCACTTAATCCTGTACGGGGGGGTGGAGCCTGTCCCGCAGACAGAGGATACAAGGCAGGGCTGTAGCAAGGATGTGACGCCAGTACATCGCAAGGGACTGGGGACAATTTAATCAGGGGGCCAATTAACCTAGCCAGCAGCGTGTATATGCCTTGTTAAAAAATAAGGTTCTCACAGGATATAGATGTTAAGCGTTTGAACATAAATCATTGGTAAGTGTGGGAGCCTTGCTACTTGGTCACTCGTTTGGGAAACATTGATGCGTAAGAATAAACCACTGGATATTATGGGTGCACATATTTCCGCACACAATGTTGCAAATGGCGCAACACATATGGTCGTATGTTGAATTTGCATACGGAAATTCTTTTCACATTTCAGGGTTTCTTTGAGAATTGCTTTCCATAGCTATTATTTCGGGATAGTCGTGTTGATCACTGGACATGCATTGGGCCGTAAAAAACCTACATCTGTACATTAGAGGTTTTTTTTATTCGCCATTATTCTATCTCTGCATGTTTACGTATTTACCAATGTGCTTAAGATTTGAAGTGTGAACTTCACGGATGATAAAGTTTAACATGTGTAAAAGCAGACTTTTTTCTGAAAAAAAACATGAAGCATCTGGGGCACTTTCAGCCAAAATAATACCTAAACTATTCCACCCATTAATTACGGAGCAGTGGATTCCACCATTCATTTAAGCATCACTAACGCACCATACAGCCATCCAGGTAAGCTTCCTGGCAGAGGGGAAAAAATCGCTCTGATTGCCCCAAGGCTAGGAACCTCGATCTCTCTGAGGAAGAAAATGGAGCAATCAAAGGTGACTCGGACAAGGAGGAGGAACCCTGATTGTGTCTGACTTGAACCCACTCCTCCATTCTGCTCCGAGTTCAGTGAATGTTCTGCATAAGTGGACTCGGTGGCTCAGTCTGGTGCCCGTCTCGATAACCGATTCCTTTTATTTTATTCAAATGGGTCTTTGTCAGAACTGCTTCCCCAGACATGGATAATGTATTATTGGTGTAAAAAAAGCCCACATCTCGTGTAAACCATTTGTATTGTATATTTTTACGTGTTTTTTTTAAATTAGATTTTTTTTTTGTGTACAGCACACACTGCTGTTTGGAAAGGGCAATGTGAATTAGCTTGAAAATATGTAATGCATGTTGTTTACGATCTGAAATATTACAGCAGTTTCATTTGATAATATACGTGTTGAAAATAAATGTTTTTATAATTAGTAAAACCGATCATTCGTTTGCAAATATGAATTGAAGTATCCAATTTGCTAGGTTTTGCTGAATTATGGCAGAAATCAGTATTTTTAGAGTGCTTTGTAATACAGAACATGTAACCAGCATACAGAATAACAAAGAACTGCAAAACTTGTGCTCGTTTCACGGTTTTGAAAATGTATAATTGATGTGCCATGATGAAAAAAACATGTTTGTAGGCTGTATTGATAATCTTAAATATATGATAACCAATTATATATAAACCATAAAAAAATACATTTTCTTTTATATATTTAAAAAAAAATAAGACCGCTGCATAATTCTGGCATCGAAGAGTATGAAGTAAATTTTGTTATACTGACAAATATAATTCTCTCGCTAGCTTTAAATATACTTCACCACGCTGGCCAGTGCACTGCAGAAGGTGGGGGG
>JAZEWT010000012.1:15926322-15939919 GCA_036362905.1 Mordacia mordax
TTTCAAAGTAAATGCAGTACACTTTGATAAATGTTAACAGTAAAATTTCATAACCAAAAGCTGAAGATGCCCAAGGCATAATTGGTATATTATAATTTATTCCATTTTAGCTTAAAAAGTGGCACAGCAATGGATCATAATAATTTTACAGAGTGTTTAAGGCAGACAAACGCTTGTTCTTTATGGATGAAACGCTATGGAAATTAATCACGAACAACCTTTATCAGTATTTTGGCATTGTTCACAAACATTGCAAGCAGGATAATCTGCAAATTAAGATCTATCAATAAGCACCATTAGCGTATAAGCTTATCAAAAAGTGCTGAACGTAATTCGGTTCCAGAAAAAAAGTTTAGGTTTATAATTACAACAATTATAGATATACTTCTTTATAGCATTGCTTTTCTTTCTCTGCTTAATTCTATCCTCTGGGATCTAAATTCGAGGCAACGTAATTGGCCCCTATAACCATTTCTCATCTAGAGGTCTACTCATTGTTGATCTCTACTCCACAGTGCAGTTTGTCTAAGAAACGAAGAAGCAACTCTCCAGCTGCACCACCTGCCGCGTGTTTCCATTAAAAGAAAAATATACGCTTAATTCACTTACGGTTTCAACATCAATGCAAGAGTGAGTATAACCGAGACACGCGCTTACCAAACGACTAATGCACACGCACGTGTATCGCAGTTTTATTCAGCTGTGAATTAGGAAATTACGAGAAGCAGGAAAAAGTAAAAGAAATCCCATCTCATCTCATTGTCAGAAACTGCTTAGTCCTGTACAGGGTCGCGGTGAGCCGGAGCCTATCCCGGCAGACACAGGGCGCAAGGCAGGAATATACCCACGATGGAGCGCCAGTCCATCACCAGGCACTGAGGGCAGTTTAGTCTGCAAGCCAATTAACCTATGCCGTAGCATGTTTTTTGGACTGTGGGAGGAAACCGGAGTGCCCGGCGAAAACCCATGCGGACACGGGAAGAACATGCAAACTCCACACAGAAAGGCACCCGAGCCGAGATTCGAACCCGGAACCTTCTTGCTGTGAGGCAACAGTGCTGCCCACTGGGCCACCATGCCGCCCTAAAAGAAATCTCGACAATGATATACAAAAAAGATTTTAGAAGAAGAAAAAAGTTCTTGCATCATGTGGCAGAGATAATGGACCTTTCGTGGAATGGATATGTTGTCACTCCATGGCGCTGATGACTTCTGGTTAAATTGCTTAAAAGTGTCAGTTAATAAACGTTTTTCTTTTAGTGTCAGGTCAGATTCTATGTTCTTTTCAAATTTAAAACATTTTGGGATGGCAATAAAATTAACATTTCATCGTGGGGGGCGGGGAGGTATTGTTTTAATACTTGTATTTTGACTTCCATGTCATTGAGTACATGCATACAATGTTGAAGATTTACCACTTCTTGAATTGATGCACACTTTATTTCACATATATTATTTTTCGCAGTGACACTTTCAGCTGGTCGCCTCGTCCATAAACTACAATGATTTAATCTCATGCCTGAAGTCCCGATGCGCTGGCGCGCTATCGGTTTGATCAAGTTTCTGTTTGTGTGATGTGAAATAATAACCGTTTTTATTTTACTTGTTCCTGAGAATAAAGGCATTTTGGCCAACCGGCCTTTTTCAGAAAATGTCTCTGATAAGTGTTGGGTAATGTTAGACGATGGACTCTCTCGGGTACAATGAGTCATCAGCATTTAAAAATACAAATTTTTGATGCCGTTAATGTTCACATTTGTGACTGGAGGGTAATGAGATATATTATTACGTGAACGTCTCGTTCGAACACTGTTGGTGTTGATCTCCTGTTGTTTGTAGTGAAACGTGTTAATTAATGGGGGCTGGAAATACTGTATGAAGAAGCATGTTTAAAGACAACTGCATGCCTGCAATGGAAATTAGGTTTACGTGGACTTATAAACGATATATATTTTGATGATTAAACATCTTGATATGAACCTGAATTACATATCCGTATTCTACTCAAATACATTGGCTGGTCACTAGATATTGTTTTGAATACAGCTGTCTAAATATGCATAAGAGCTGCATATACAATCTGCTCATAAAAGACGTTGTCCTGATAAATGGTAAAGATTTCACATTTAACTTTATTGCTAATTTCTTTTTTATTCCTTTGTAGAGTTTTGCTACTGATGTTTATAATATTAGATTTTTGAGCAAGATTAAAGCCTTTGTTATTTTTGAGCTGTATGACTATTTTATTTTCGAAAGCAGTGACAACAAAGACCGTCTTTTTTTTACAACAACAAAGTCTGTTGCTCCTTTTGTTTCGATGTTTCATCAACAACAGAAGCGTTTCTTCTTAGCGTCAACTGTGCAGACAGGTAACTCGTTCACTCAGTGCCTTTCTTACTTAAGAAGTCCTCGAAGGTGGGCTTTGCTGAATTATGCATAAAACTAATTATATGTTACGCAGTTATATTCTTGACGTTATTATTTTATTTAACTTTAAAATTCACATAACCGCATTAGTATTTGTTTAGTTTTTTTTTTACGTTGTCTCTAATAGGTGATTGGATGGCTGAGATGCATGAGTCCTATACAAGGGCACTATGGAGATGCTTTGAATCCTAGGCAGCCACCTATGACCAAAATACATAGTCGAATGTAGCGAGTTAATGTTTTAACATGGTGACCAATGACTGCACCCACAACAACAAAATTATTTAAATTCAGTTTATCACTTTGTTTTTGGTAACATTCCAGCTCAAATAATGTAAATATCAGGTTCACTGACATCTGCCAAATCATGTCATGTCACGCTGTGTGTCACTTGTCAGTCGTACCGTGTAAAGTAATTCCTGGGGACTTGACGGGGGGGGGGGGGGAGTATTTCAAGAGAAGTTTTGTGAAAACTTTATTCCGCATCCATTCTCAAAACGCATGTTCTCTGAGATTCCTGAACTGATTTTTCATGTGATGGCATGAGGCCCGAATAAACTAGATGAAAAATAAGGTGTTGGAAATATTGCCCCCCAAATGAAAGTATTATTGAAGTTGTGTTTTGCTCCCCCCTGCCCCACAGCCCTTCAAAAGATCACTGCCCATGCCTTGTTAAAACTCTATGTATCATTACCTAGTTGTGCTGGTATCAGTTTAACCCGGGGGGAAAGGCTGGGATACAATACATAATGTTGTTTGCTTCAGACGTGCACCAGAAACGTGTTAAATTGCTCTTCGTTAGTCACAGCTGGGGCCATTTTACGTTTTTTGCGCACATGCAACTAACGAGCGGCACTCGATAACGCCAACAAAGACGGGCATGAAAGGAGCATTTCACTGGGTTGTGTTTAAAATGGCTACAGTTTACAATCACGATTCGTCAAACTGGGATGCGGTTCAATAAATCATCAGATCGCCCCTATTGGACGCATGCCCAAAGTGGCAGGGATTAACACGTGCCTCCTTTTAATCCGTGTTTATTTGCACGTATGAGGTTACAAGCAGCGAAATAGGGTAAACCTACGAAGGGGAGAAAATTATATGTAATTTGCCTTAATTAAAATGTCAGTGTCATCCCAATTGGTATAATGTCATGCGGTTGCTCCGATGATTGCTGATGAAGCTATAAATTATTCAGGGATATGTGTTCCCTGCCTGTGGTTACAGATACTGAGGTGACATCATCAGTGGTATCACAGCAGCCAGCCTCGCTGCGTACAAATCACACACTGGCACAGACCTCTCACACTGCTTTGCATTGTTTAAGGTGGAGAAAAAAGACACGCAGAGGTCAAACCCATATTATAAACCAATTTAAAAGGGCATACGTAATGCTCACTGGATATGTATTATCAGCTTGTTGACGCATTACGCATTACCAAAGCCAAATGAGTTGCTATTATAAGGAATATATTTGAATTAATTTTAGGGAGAGGTTTATTTATATTTCCCCTCGCACATCTCTGACCCTCATTGTCTTTGTTAACACGCACTATATATTGAATAAAAAATTGGACTCGTGCATATTTGCTGGCTATGTGTTATGCTTGGAAGATGATAGATTTCAGAAAATCAAAGGTTATCCATGTTGCTTGCTGTGATGGTCTGGCCAAGGCCATATCCACGCGCTTGACTCTGCAGTGGTAGCAAAATAATCTTTTTGCTTTTATCAGAATTTGACCCTCACCTTCTGCCCATCAATATAACATAAGAGTAGGTTGCTGTTATTAAAAACGGTACTTATAGCAGGTGTGTTTATATCCAGCCTCTTTTTTCACAGCACATATTGCAGATAAATAAATAAATACAAAAAATGTTTGTTTGATCTCTAAATGGAAAATCAGTCAATCTTTTGGCCCGTGAGCTTTCAGATCAATGTTTCCCAATGGCATTTGATTCAATATGGCAGCCTTAAAGCAACACAGCTGCCATGTTGAACAAATGCCAGTGGGAATCATTAATTAGTCAGGCCCATAATGCAACCGATTGACACTTATTTTTACCTTTTCTGTAAGTCAGCGTTATTTAATTTAAAACATATTTGCTAAATATGTGGCTGTATAACATAGAAATAAGTGTACTTTTTCCCCATTGATTTCCACTTGACGTGTCAAATAGAAAAGCTGCGATTTTGTTGTGCGTGATATTCAAATTTGCAATCTTGACTATCACAACTTCAAATTGTTGTCTGCATTTGCAAACATGCACAATATTTCGTTGCTATCTTTCAGTGAATGACGTGGGCAGTTTTTTGTTTGAAGTCGCATTAATGTGCAGCATTGGGCAGGAACTGAATGGAAAAAAACCTTCAACTACTGAACCACACGAGTCGTGAAAGCCCAGTAATGGACATGCTATTCGCTTCGTTATTGTTATTTATTATGTATCGGACACCCTTATCCAGGGCTGTTTGCATAGTTGGGGTTTTCAATCGACCATCCAGATACGGTAGCCACCTGTCTGGGTTTGACCCGGTTGTGACCCAGACAGTCTGACAATTGGGTTGCTGTCCTGGTGACAGGAATTGGGCTGCATCAATATCTGGTAGTATTCCATGAACATTCTAACAGTAAATTTGCACAGTTTATATATATATACCTAGGCTGACAAATAAATATGTCCAGATATATGGGTACCTTTTTGCCGGTAGAAAAATATAAAAAGGGGAAAATGTGGCAACCCATTCCAGGAACCAGCGGCCCTGATATCTTGCTTGAATCCCAAACCAGGATCGGGATAGATTCGGCCAGCCCACGCACTCGGCTGCGGAAATATATTTCAATGAAAGGTGCTCGCGATTCGGACCAGCTGCCCGGTATTGACCGTCGCATAAACTGCAAAATGTCGTAACCATTATCCCTTCATGAATACCATGAAGGAAACGTTGGGGCCCACTGTGCCCATGGAGGGTCTGGTCCACAGTATAAGGCAAGTCAAGAGTGCTTGTTTAATGAAACCTAACTATTTGTTTCAGTTACGTAGGCAGATGGAGCACACGCTGTAGGATTTTAGTGCCTGTAAACATTTGCCTGTGTATTATTTGCAATGTCGCAACTTTACGACTTTTTGGATCACCTGCACAGTCTGCCAAAGCGTTTGAAAATACAAGTTTCTAGCGTAGAACGATCGCAGCATTTCAACTTAACGAATGATATTTTTTCTAAGAAAGGGATCTATACTTTAAATTATAGCATTAAATTGCAAGTCAAAGATCTAGAATTGCCATTAATTATTAATAAGCATGGAAAGTGACCCTTTACACTGTAGTACCTCACTGTATGTAATGTCACTTTTGTGAAACTATAATTGATCCAGTTTATTTTTCCGCTGAGGGCGGCGCGATGGCGCAGTAAGCAGCGCTGCTGCCTCACACCAAGAATGCTTCGGGTTTGATTCCCCGCTCGGGAGTTTGCGTGCTCTCTCCGTGTCGCGTGGGTTTGAGCCGGGTACTCCGCTTTCCCCCCACCGTCCAAAGACACGCTGCCGCCCAAGGTTAATTGGCCTGTTGAATAAATTTCCCCCAGTGCCCTGCGATGTACTGGCATCATATCCTGGGTATAGCCCCACCATGCGCCCTCTGTCTGTCGAGATAAGCTCTGGCTCCCCGCGACCCTGTACAGAATTAAGCGGGTACTCATAATAATGATGATCTTTACGTCAAGTAGGAAGTTCGCCACTGTGAATGCGTGCTTACATTGAAAGTGTAATATTTCGTAAACTAAAACAACTAGAATGTTACTGATGAACTCCGGTTTTTTTGGGTTAGGTCACGTCAAATATGTTTTTTGTAAAAACGACGGTTAGGTCACGTACATTTTTTTTGTCGTTTTTACGACAAACAAAAAATGGAATCCATCGATAACATTGGTCACGAAAGCCTTCGAATTAAAGTTACAATGTTACTGTTACATAGGGTCGGTTGCATAAGCAGAGACAATTGAGAGTGCATTATCAGCGATGGTAAATACACAGCTGGTTCAATGCCTCCCTAAGCCACCAGCACTTAAGATTCTGCAATATTATAATCCAGCTAGCACAGGCAGCTGAAATTTTTTTTTCATTGCTTCATCTCCTTGACAAATGTCCTCTTTTAAATTAATTCAGTTCCTTGGCTGCCATGCCATTATTGTTCTTGACCATCAATGTAAAACTTCAAAGTAAGCCAGATGCCATATTGTTGAACATTGTGTTTAGGTAGGTGCAAATATTTATTGTTGATGTAGATGATTATTAATCCAGCAGAAAGTACCCAGTGGGCTTGTAAGCTCTAGTTGTATGAGTAGAGATTTGAAAAGTATGGAAATGAAAGAACAAATAATATCTGTAATTGTCAGTGTTAAAACACCAATGTGTTACTGTCGTTTTATATATATGTATTTGTTTTAATATTTAGGGCTATTATATTGAATATTAACACAAACTTAAACACGATAAGAGCTTAGCATTAGCAAAATGTGCAAAGGGTGGTGCGGTGGCGCAGTGAGTAGCGCTGCTTCCTCACAGCGAGAAGGGCCCTGGTTCGGTTCTGAGCTCGGGTCCAAGGACACGTTGCTGCCCTAGGATTATTGTCATGTTGAGTAAATTGCTCCAAAAAGTGCCCTGCGATGCACTGGCGTCACACGCTAGGGTATAGCCCCTCCTGGTGCCCTGTGTCTGCTGAGATAGACTCCAGGTTCCCGTGACCCTTTACAGGATTAAGCGGGTACTGACACTGAACTTAGAATCTCCAACAGTGATTATCACTGCCCAATACAGAACTCAGATATACCGCCGCTGACTTTAAGATCCCATTGAGATGGATTATCGCCTTTGCACGAATGACACAAGCAACAATAACATTGAATCATTTGTTTATTTAAACATTTACTCACCTCGCTGTGGGTAATTCTCACGGTTTAGGTTTGATGGCTTAACCCTAGTGCTGTGCCGTTTCAGCAGTGGCTTAGAGGCTTCTGAAAGCAAATGGCTCCAACTTGCAGGATCACCGGTGGGTTGGGGCGCAGCAGATGAGGTATGCTGCTGGCAAGAACTGCTGTAAGGCCAGATTAAATGGCTTTAGGCCACCGACTATTGCCTTTAAATTTCTGATATCTCAGCCTGTCAAATCGCCCTTGGTTTCATCAATACTGGCCCATGGTTATGTGTGCCTGCCTCTGCAAAAAATCAATCCTCTCTACTTCCTCCTCTCCCATTCCTTCTTACTCCAACTCCATCTTTGGTGAGCCATTATTGATAAAATTTACGAGGAGTGAAATAACGAGCGGCTAAGGGAAGGAAAGCCTTTTTCCTGCTGAGTGTGCTTCCACACTAGGTCTTATTATCCAGCCAGTTTTATTGTGATGCATATCCGCCGTGAGAGTTGACGCTAAGTTAATATTGCCTCAGTAAGGAAAATATTATTGCGATTAACAACGCGGAATATAAATTGCGGTGTGCAGAAAAAAACGAGATGAAAACGCCTGTGTTGCTCACTGCACATTCTGTTCGTGTTAGGGCACAGCGGTGGCATTTTGTAATTAAAATCTACGATGTTTGTGTGCATGCATGTGTACGTTGTTTGTAGGTGTGGGCCTCTGTTTGCAGGTTTGTTAAGACTTTTAGCGCACCATCAGTTTGTGTTGAGAGCAAAAATGCATTGATTGAAAAGCATATAACGAAACAGTGTTAGCGTTATTATTTATTATTTCGTGCGTGCCACTCGCACTTGACAAACTCCAAAAGCGCGTGCATCAAAGAATCCCGTCAAATATGCATTACCGTTGTCACAGCTACGTACAAATATGTAATCCGCGCCTACTTAATAATAATAATAATTGCACTTCCAGAGCGTTTTTCACACGAAGGTCACAAAGCGATGCACAGAGCGGCGGAGAGAACGGCACGTCAACAACAACAACATCAGAGCAGTTCCTAAAACAGGGTACTCTCGAAGAGACCGGCTAGCTCAGTTGGTAGAGCATAAGCCTCTTAATCTCAGGGTCGTGGGTTTGAGCCCCACGTTGGGGCGCTTGTCGAGAATACAACGCACAATCGTGCTGTTATTCCAAAAGCCAGCAGACGTGCCGCTGCTTGGCCCTACGTGCCACGTGTGCGTGGGGGACCACGGTCTCGCGGCCGCCACGCGTGCACACAGCAAGGCACGCTGCGTGCGCACGCATTCGATTGTGCGTCAGGCGGAGACGTCTTGCACGCCCGGGTGAAATCGTTTAATAACAAAAAATATATATATATAATCATTGAACCATTATGCGCGAGTGCAGCCGTGCATGTGTGTGTGGCGCGTGTGTATCGGTGCACAGCGGCGTGTGCTGTGAGTAGGTCTCGCTCGGCATGGATGCACATGTGCAGACGCTTGTGTGCTCATGCCCACGTGCGTGCAGTGAGAACGTGTGTTGTGGGCGCACGTGTACTCACGCGAGCGTGTAATTCCCTGGTTCATAAGCCATCGCCCGCTGTGTAACCATCAATAGATGTAATCTGCCAGCCATGATGCTTGCCCAAAAGTTAATAATTTGTTTGCCTTTTGAACATAGTTTTGCCAGAGGTTTTATGTGCATGGATATTTTTTTCTTATTCAATCGTGCATTCTGGTGACATAACCCCCATAAGGGCTGTGCTGCAGGACTAGTTTTAACAAACTACACGTGCAGCACAATGTGTTCGTTCATTATTACCTCCTACTAGGCAATGGCTCGTTAAGGCTAATATCAATGCTCATGGTATGGTACAACTACATTTTACTTCATTATAAAGAAGTTCAACGGCAAAGCATTGTTATGCCTGGGGAAATATTAAGCGCAACCATCCAGATTTCTGAGGACACGTCAGATTTTTGCATGCAATTTACAAAACCCTCAAACTAATTTCTACATAACTTGCCACTGAGCTTGGCCAATGCGGAATAGATTTTTTTTGGGCAAGATTGCCAATGAAATGCCTTTGCATGGCAGAGCTGGATTTTTAAAAAAGCAAATTACATTATCCTGAATCCAATTAGTGGGTGTAGCGTGGGTGCTTGCGGGTATAAGCTCGTGCACAAGACTATTGCATTTATTTACTTGCGCACAATGTCTTTTGGAGTAGCATTTGTATACTCAAATCCCCGACGAAAAAGAACGCTTTCGTAAAAGGCCGGCTTTTCAGCTTCTGACTTGAAAGCAACCCTTTAGTGGGAGTGAGGAGCATCTGGTCACTTTTGGCTCAAACGATATTTCAGTCGATGTTTGCATTACATGACCAATATCATGATCCGTTCCAATCGCATTCAACGACGTTGATCTTATCCATGACGAATCCGTCAATATGAATCCGTCAATTTGCTTGGCACGATCATTTTACCGGATCTGTTATGGAACGGCCCCATTACCAATGTGCTTAAAGAGGCATCACAGAAGTTTGCTTTCCAAAGACTCCTCCATCTCTGCACTTACGACTGCAGTACAAAGCACAAGTTCACCTGAGTTTACAATATTCTCGTCACATCCTGGATACAGCATCTAGTTCCGTTCCCACCTGACACCGCGCAGTGGAATCCAATGCAGAGTACTGTTGTTGATCAATGCTACTACAGTGCTCACCGATTGACAATCACTCACTCGCCCTTCACTCACTTCCTTGTCGGAATTTCACTGTTGTTACCGTGGTCTTCGTTCCCCGATAGCTGCACACCGTGATAGCTGTACCAATGTTAAGGACTCGTTATCTTTGAGTGGCTCACTCCTCATTCACGCTGTGTTCATCAACCCGATTGAAGAGCACAACACATCTCTTTATTATTCTTTGAACGCCATTACTCGATTTTGGAATTCTTTACTTTGTTCTCTTTCCCCAAGTTCATCTCACTTTTCCCGATTCTATAAAACTTGTTTGTTATTTTCTGCTGAGCTATCGTTTGGGTTCTTAGTTGCTGGACACTTTGCATTAAGAACTTCCTTTATATTTGTGCTGCTCAGCATTTGCAATACAATACGATGCTATATTTACAAAATGTACCAGCAACAACAGCAGTCTAATAGTAAGTCACTATTAATAAGTCAGGATCGACACGAGGCTCCTGGCTCATTTGTTCACAGCCGGTTGTGTTAATATATATATATCTTCCACCAATGTTATGGCTTGCTTGCGGCAATGACCACTTAGGTTTATAGACTGGTATACTAATGTAGTGTTGTATGGTTGTTTTCAAGTGTTTTCTTTAGTCATCTGAAATAATCATTTGTCGAGGATTTACAGACTATGTCCATTTGATACCGCAGTAGTGGCAACAATATCTCATTCTTACCTTATCGACATTCCATGTGAGACAACTGAACACTTAAGGTCATTCTAGTCACTGTAGGTCACTGTGGCTCTCGCACTGGAGGTACAGTATTGCCATTGCAATGTTTAATATATTATTTTCAACAACAATTTGACAGCACAAACCATCGACAGTCATTGCCTTCATCTTGACCATGTGTTTTCAGTCCAGTAACTCCCCAGTATTCCATTAGAGTGAATGCGGTGTCTGATTGTCTCTGGGACTGAGGTGTAAGTAATAAATTGCAAGTTAATATGGGAGTCACAGAGATTGATTATCATTCCCGTGAAATGGGTTATTAAAAGCTTGCACAGGCCATGCGACCAGATGGCAGACAGTTGCAATTAGATTGGTAAAGAGCTGCTCAGAGTAATGCGTGGACAGGTTGCTTAATTTTGCACACTGTGGTCCCAGGCAGCCATTCATCTGCTCAGTAGTGACTTTCTTACCCGTTTTGTATGCAGCGAGTTGTAACACACATACGAGCATCAGGGTTCCAAGACCCCACAGCATCACCTATAAAACATATTCTGTTGCTCTCCCTCTTTTGAATTGCAATTTAATAACAGCTGTTAGAAGACTGCATTAATTCGGAAATGTATATCAGGCAGACATCATCCAGCGGTAGAGCATTTTTTCCATTAGTTGTAAAGGTCTGAGGTTCGAATCCATTCGGCCACCCCGATTAATGCTGCGGCCATTAAAATGCATGCCACCTGCTTAGCAGTGGATGTTAAAAATTGCAGTGACGCCGGATGCAAGATGAGGCAATATTGTGCTGGCATCATCGTCCAAATTTTACCGATTTTTCCAAATTTGAAAGGAAACTGCGAATGAATCAATGGGAAAATAATTAACAATCATTGCCTCCTTACTTAAAAAATATACATGGTAAGACCACCTTGAAACAGAGTCGTGACACTCAGTGAAGCTTTCTTGAGTAAAAAAGATATCTAATAATAAATAATAAAGCTACCATACCCTGTTTATACCCAAAAATTGACGGTTCATTCAAGCACAGTCAAACAAATGTAAGTTAGACTTAAAAGCTGAAAGTGATACGATGAATATAACTTGGAAATAGTTTTTTATTTCCTCCCATGAAAACGACAATCGTATACAAATTACAAGCACGGGCTGCCTTGATTAATACAGACGCATTGAATTGACTTTAAATTAACGTGACACAATAAATTGGTGGAAATATCAAATAAAAGCTAAATGTAATTTAATTATATTTTTCCCAGCTTGCCTACTTTAGCGATGGTCGCTCAAATTATGAGAAAGTGTTTTAAGTCACCCTCCCACTGTCCATTCAGCGGTTCAAATGGGTCCGGTTAGTGGCATTGTGGGTATTCCTCACCTCTTCTAAGATGCGTGGCGAGTGTTGTAATTGTAGGCGAAAACATAGAGGGGCTCCCGAGAGCTTCCTCGAGTGCACAATCTTCTGCCCCCAATAAACCGAACGATTAATTGCAGGGCCGCACCATTACCATCACACATGTTATGGCGGTAGTAACTTTTGGCAAAAAAATGTGTGGACTGGCTTCTGTGGTTATTCAAGGATGCTTATATTGACTGGGTCATCATCAGCCCTTCCCCTTGGCCCAGGTATTGTTTCTGTCTATTGACGCAGTTGCACACCACTGACGCAAAGATCTATCCCCTAAAGCAGGGATTCTCAACCTCTTGTACATCAAAACCGACATGGCCCACTTGGATCTGGTCTCACGGACCACTAGGTGGCGCACGCGGCCCGCTGTTTGAGAATGTCGACTCTAAAGCTTCTGTCAGAAGACCTTTTGAATTATGTCTATATCTGTGCTGGATAATTATGATAACAATGATTATACTCTTCATTAATTTATTCATCATCAACACCCGTTTATCCTGTAAAGGGTAGCGGGTGGCTGGTGCCTATCCCGGCCGTCATAGGGCGCAAGGCGGGGGAATACCCAGGATGTGACGCCAGTACATTGCAGGGCCTATACAACCTTTGTAAATCCATGCCATGTTAGCTATGGAGGTTGTGTAACCGTACTTGTCAGAGATAGTGGCTGAAGGACTGAATAGGGTTAAATATACTGGATAGGACACTGGATAGGGTGAAATAAATCCGCTTTCAACTGAAGCAGTCATTTGTAAAGGGGGCTAAGCTAAAGGTTTGTCTGATTCAGGTTGTTTATATTGCTCGTATTGGAGAATTGCAGAACAACTGTCCTTCTCAAACCTTCTCTGGTGGTTTGGGATAGTCCTTGTCGGTTACACATAGACAGACTCCCAGGACATGCTCGTAACTTGATTTATCATTTGGATCAGGAGCATTATGTCTCTAAACATATTTCATTCTGCCAGAGCAATCTGATAGTGTTACAACGGCGTCTAGTGTATGTTGTGGCCATTCCCAGTATCAGACCACAAACCTGTGCAAATAGTTGAGTGACGGTTAACTTAAGAGCCAATTGTTTGACCTTGACATATTGGGGTATAAACATAATTATATGCGAATGTGATTAATTTCAAGAGATTTGAAACAACGGTGTTTTAAAAAATCAAGACTCAAAATAAAAATATGCTTGCTAAAGGGTAAGCTATTTTGAACTGTTATCTCAATAAATTAACCTCATCAATCTTGTTTAATCTTTTAATACTTCAGTATTAAGACGGCATATATTATGAAATTCCTTTAACAGTCCTAATGACTGAAACTATAAAAATAAACTGGACAGATATGTTTAATGACAAACTAATTAATTTCCGGGTCATGTTGAAGTTACGTGCATAGAAAGGAAATTACTTTATAACCAGCCT
>JAZEWT010000012.1:15940674-15961405 GCA_036362905.1 Mordacia mordax
ATGGCAATTGAAGTAGACATGTTTCCTTTAGGGTAATCCAATTTACATTTTGCAGAGGTCTTTTTTTTGCAGAGTATTTTAATAGCAGAATTAAAATCCCATAGGCTTATATCATTTACACGCATTCTATAACATTGGCTGCAATAAATATAATGGTCTTCCATTTCATTATATTAAAGTCGAATTGAATACAATTTTAGGTCAAATCATTTCCACGAACAGACAGTTTATACATATATGCATTTATAAAATAAACAGCCGTGCGTGGTGTTTGAATGGGCAAATTTATTTTGAAATATTATTCATAACAAGGTGTTTGTTTTTGTTATTGGTAGGTCAATGCCCTTGTGCTACATTAAAATTACAAAACGAGATTTATTATGTAAGATCAAAGTAAAGCATGAGTCATGATTGCATTTAACAAGTCTGCTTTTGGCAGTTTTGAATGGCATGCGGATATTTTTGGAAGGTCAAATAACGCCAACTTTTTTGTAGCTCTCGTGATGGTGCTACTTCCGTAGGTTAATCTGGAATTCCACGCTGGTTAAAGTTTTCAGACCTCATTAGCTTCTTAGTGATTGCGTGATGAAATAAGAGAGTGATCAGTGAAGGAGAAAAACGATAAATCAGCAGATTGTAAATTAATGTCTGTTTTCTAGGTCGATGGTCCACAGGGAAAAGCTTGTCGATTTTATCCCGCTGAGCTACAAAAGGGATGAGATATCCTTTTTCTTTAACGTGCAACCATATGACTTCCTTTGGGAAAGCTGCAACAAATCACAAATTTGAAATGGTGTTTTGTTTTTTTGTCGGCAGAATACAGCTTACTGTTAACTTTCCATCATTATTTACAGATCAGAGATGTTTATTTTTGAAAGATACATTCAGAGTCATGTTTCTTACGGCTTACGGCATAAGCCCAACTTTCTGGATGCAAGTGTACGGGAGCTAAATAAGCTGGTATCGTAACGTCTAGACTCTAGAAACTAACAGCTAAAGCTCATGGAATCCTACTTACTGGAATTATCATGGGCAACGGGAGAATGATGGTGCCTATGATCAACATAAAATTTTCCTCCAGCTTTTATTACGTGCCCATGCTTTTCTCTGGAGTGTTTGTATGTTTAACATTGTAATGGTCCAGATAAGCGAACTTTTCATGTAATAAACTGGCCTTTACTGTAGCCAGGTTTGTCTGTCACAAGCACAGCAAATGGTGATGCGATCAGTTGTGATCCGAGACAACATCCTATAGCTGATTGGTGAGATCTTTTACAGAGTTGTCACGTGACACACCCAGGATGTAAATAAACACATGAAAAGAAATAAATAAATAAATAGATACGATACTCTGTATGCTATCCAGTGGGATAGTTGTGACGACACAAATGCTGTCAACCAATGAGAGGCCAGGATATTATGATGCTTAGTCCTTTTGCATATATAGATAGATTCAATGCCGTAGTAGCCACAGAGGAATTACCTTGTGTTGTAAATTAAAGAATCTTTGTGGAAGACCTGATTTCTGTTGCTACTAAGGTGTTAATTAAGCTTGCCGTGAGGAATAGACCCTTGAAGAGCAATGCATTGCTCTGTTGTTACATTAGAATCATCCTTTGCCTCCAACAAATTGTCTGCCTTCAAATATTGAGTTCTCCAAATTTCAAAACAGCACATTATGAAGCTTCACAGTAGCTTCATGGCAAATGCATAATTGTTCTTAGTAAATAAAGGAAATGTTGAACATACTTTTGTAAGACAAGCGTAAAACTTTGATTTGTTGAATAGCTTATTAACTACAGCTATTAATCAGTATTAAATGTATTGCATTTGCAAAGAAAATAAAGCACAATTCATTACTTAATGGTTCTTTAAAAGGAATACATTTTCATTTGAGGCCACCATAAACAGCACAGCAAAAGCATATTGGTATGGATAATAGCGTTTCGTTTGCAAAACGAATGCAAAATAATTTGGCAAGCTCCTCAGCAGTTTGGATTGAGAAAATAGCGATATGCTATGCGGGCTGACATCGGGAATTGGTAGGTTGACAGCTAACGAGAAAGCACATCTATTACATGCCATTTTGAAACCACTGCAGTGCTGTCAGTAACAAAAAAAAAACTCCACAGTGAAATGTGCTCTATTCCATACTCCCATCATTTTTTTTCTTTTTAACGTAATGTTGTATTCACGAATAATAAGGAAGCAGTTTGTGCTGAAACATTACAGCAGACTGATGGTTGGTTTGCTAGACATCCATCTAACAAGGGAAAGACTAAACTGTTTGAGGAATTGTTTTTTGTCTGATATTTCAGTGACCCATTTCTCGTACCATATTTTGCGCAATACTCTAAAGCTAACGTTTCCCCTTGTTGACTCCAACCGGTGTGAGAAGATATTTGGGTCAGAGCTTACATGGAATTTGAAGTGGACGGAGGAAAAGTTGGCGGAGGTAGGTCGATCAAACACGTGGATGATGGCCTTAAGAAGATGAGTTTAAAGAGAGAGGATGCAAAGGATAGACATAATCCGTGGAAATGGTGTTGACCAATGAAAACTGAGAAAAACGCTTTGATGATGACAACCAGTCCGCTTGAATCTCATCCGTATACTCACCGCTTCTGTGGATCCTTTTACTATACTGATATGTTATTGCATTGCCTTAATCTCAGGTTAAGACAATAAAATGCTCTATGAAGCTTCTATTAATATTCCCATATATTAAACTAAAGCAAGCTGCAACGTGTACTGTTTGGTTAATGAAACCATTAGGCCTGGCACAGTTAGTCAAATAAAGTGTGTAATAGACTGTAATTTATAATCGACTCCTATTTTTGCGGTCAATTACTTGGGTTCCTTAAAACAAAAATTCTGGCTTTTCCCAAGTCACATTCAATGTGACAGTTTATGATCCTGATGTTACCTACCACCTCCCACCCATCACTTCTTGTCAGGTGGCGCACACGGTAGCAGAGGTGAGACTTGTTTTGCAACTTTGTGTCTTGTTATCCAGTTACTTTAGATATCGAGCCGATAATCAGTAGAGCAATTTACGGATGTGGTTTTTCACAGCTAGATACATGATTGCTTTACTCTGATTGCTTTTCAAAGCAATCGTCAGTAGAGTCATTGATCATAAATAATCATATATGCCAGCCCTGGAAAACGTAAAGAGACGTTTTCATAATTTTACCATGAGTGTCTTATGAGATTATCGATCAAGTAATTGCAGCATTTGTCTTTTATTTATACACAGTTCCTAATTTTGGGTCTGTGAAAGTGTTCTTTTTGTGAAGGTAAAATATTGTAAGTAGGACTAGTTTTACCGTTTCTGGCGATTATGCAGGTGTTAAGATCTTAACACCTGCGTAAAACCTGTCCTACTTATATATGTATACTGGCAAAACGAACCCATAGCGTAAAATATTATATATATATTATATTAATTGCTGCGTGTTTCCGGAACTGTGTTTGCCTAACCCAAATTGCAGCCATCACAGTCTGATATTTCATTTTGAAATATATTATGAACGAATATTATATATCTAAAACACTCAGGATGCAGCACAAAACTACCTGTCCTTCAAAAACATTTTTAGAGACAATTGCTCCAAATCTGTTTGAAAATAATGACTTCAAATGATGGCGCTATCATTGGGAGAGAAAAAAATGTCAGTGTACATATAACTTGTTCCATTATAACAGTTTTATTTTTAATATAGTGACCCGACACAAAAGTCCATCTTTCATGAAAAATAAGAGAGCGTTTGTGCAATGTTCCTCTTTCTCTGCCTCCATTAATAGAGCGTATGCTAGCAGTTTACCACATAGTCCATGGTCTGGGTTACATGGCTACGTTCGCACAGTATTGCCTTCTCCCTGTAGTTCATATTCATGAAGAAAATGTGTGCATGGACCTGTTGATGTTCCGGCATAGATAATAATAATAATTGCATTTATAGAGTGCTTTACACCCGAGGGTCACAAAGCACTGCACAGAGCTGCGGAGAGAACGGCACGTCAACAACAACGACAGTAGAACGGAAAATCAGCAACAATAACATGTTTTGGTGTTTTATTTTTGGCATGGTTGATGGTTCCACCGGTGTACCGATGTAGCTCTCCGCCGATCGGTGCACGCTGATTGCTCTCCAAAGCTGTCCTTTCGGGATGGCCGCGTCAAGCGCTCATCCTCTCCTTCATGACGTTTCACCTCCCACGCGCAGGAGGCATCCTCAGATGCACTGAAACTGAGTGGACTGTGAGTGCGTTGTACTCTACATATATGATGCCTGATGTCAAAGGCAGTTTACTGCCTTGCCCACATTCTCTGATCGATTGTCATACCTCCTCCCGTCCGAGGTCCATCCTGTCCTTTGCGAATGTCTCAGAGGGTCCATTTTCTTTCCTATCCCGAAAGTTTCCACCAGTGTATTTAAGGAATGTCAGTGCCAGGAATTGCAGTGTTTGGGTGTCGAATGAGGTGTTTATTGTGAACTTTTGTGTGTTTTCCACAGATATTAATAGTTAACTTGCAACTGCAAACAGTCACCACTGGCTTGGAAGAGACGCTTTCACTTAACCCTACCTTGTTTTTAAAGCATCCATTGGTAGTGCCCTGAGGGTATACTCTGCAAACTATTATTTATACCTGATTACTGATTGCGTTCAAATGTTAATACATTATTCGTTGTGAAATCAAAGTAAGAAATAAGATCATGCACACACATTAATTAAATAATGGTATACTGTGACAAGTGAGTGTGCATTTCAGCAATTCTACTTGTGGCTTGGGCCTTATAATTGTGCTGTTAAAAAGAATGAGTCCTCATGTGATTTGTATATATATTTTCTGAATTAAGACAAGTTAGGCTACATACATTGAGACACATGGGGTTAGGCTCAATTTTGTTTATATACGTTTTACATCAGTATGTTACGTCAACAGTTATAAGTGCATTATGCATTTCACGTGCATGCATTAATAACTAAATTTCAAGCAGGTGTGCGGTACACTTGTTGAGACTCAATTACCATAACCTGCATAAATAGGCTCTGCTTCCATGCACTTTCTACACTGAATTATCCAGACCTGGATGTCATGGCATTTACTTATAGCTTAATAAACAAAATTATGCAGTCAGTAGATTACAACTGTTACACGTGTATTGATTTACAGTTTTATTATTAGGGCAGCAATAAATATGATGAGTTCAAATTTATTTTCAAGAGAAACCCCTAAAACAATAAATGCATCAATAAGCTTTTAAGCCAATAATAAAAAAAAAACAGTGCGTTCATTTTACAAAACTTGTGAGGCTTTCCATCGCTGTACAGCGCATTTAAACATTGCTATGGTAGCACTGTTAATACACACTTGCACACCGAACTCTTGCACATTTGTATTTGGTGAAAGCGTCACGAGATGCTGGAAGAGCCCTGAACCCAATCATCGCTTTCAAATCGAAACTGGCAGTGAAAGGTTCAGATAGGATGGGAACCACAGCGGGCAGCTAATTGTGGAATTACACGAAGTAACAATGCTGCACGCACCGTTTTTGTCCTTGTCTTTATTTAGTGTTCGCCAACAAAACTAATCAGAGGACAATTATGCCGGCTTGCTCGTCGATGTAACGCCACGCTGTTTTTGCTCTCAAAGAATGCAGTGAAATAGACGGTTCATTTGACGGACCGTTCTCTCCGCAGCTCCATACGGTGCTTTGTGACCCTCGGTTTAAAGGTGCTCTATAAATGCAATTATTATCATTTCAAGCTTCACAATGTGGCATTTTTTTACATTTGTAACTCCACCACCTTCCCTTTTATTTTTTCAAATATTTCGATTTATAATTCCGTCCTCGTTGAAACCCATGACTGGAACCTTGTGTCTTCTTATTCTTATTTCAGTAGGATCAATAGGGTTTGTTCAAAATCGTTGTTTCATAAGACAGTATGACGTATTGGAAGATTAAGTACGGCAGTAATACAAATACATTGTTTTATCTACTTGACCATCATCATCATAAATTAAGGTGTTTTTTCCCCCAATTTTTATCGGGGTATGCCATAATCACGGATAATGTGTTTCCACTTTTCCCATCCTTTGCATCATCTCTGGTTAAACCCATCTCCCTAAGGTCGTCTCCCGCTGTCTGTCCACATCTTCATCGGCCTCCTACCTCTACCAACTTTTCCTCCTTCCACTTCATATTTCATGCAAGCTTTGACCGAATTATCATCTTCTTTCCTTTCAACATGACCTACCTATCTCAATGCACTGTTTCTTAACATCGTTATATTCTCTATATCTGCACACCTTGCTAATGTCACAATGGTTTCCTCGTCTTTCAGGGAAACTGTGCATCCATCTGATCATCCTGATGTCCATTCCTTCAAACATATGTTCGATATCTATTTTCATAGGCGACGTCTCTGCTCCGTATCACTGCCCTGCGAGCACACGCTCAATATATCTTTGCTCGTTATTGCGGTGGCTTTTCTGCTTGGTGATGAACAAAAAACAAATCACAATACCAAATTTCGCTGACCTCAACAATTTAATAAAATTCATCTCCTGAGCAATTTTTGTTTGATTTTAGTATGGCTGTAAGCTTAGGCAATAGCATTGATATTTGAAGTCATTGCAAAACCCGATCCCTCATATATGTTTTAGGGAAAATAATAATAGTTTGCATCCCATAGATTCTTGTTGTTAGTGACGTCAAATATTTTACCATCTAAACTAAAAATTTAAAATGTTGTACAATGCATCGATAATAACTTAATATTTCTGTTCTTCTGTCAAGTTTGTTTGCATATTTATTTATGATAAAAAATACATCACACATGATAAATAGTCACCTTCCACCAGTTATTAATAGATAAATGTTAATTTCTCAGAACACAAAATACGCACTGAGCCTGTAAGCACTGGATATGGGATTCCTGTGTTACAAACATTCAAACTGACCAACGTAACATTGTATGAAATCACAAAGTAAATAAACAGTCGCGGCACAAATTTGTGCAAAGGTGAAACCCCAACCATAGTCATAAAATAAACAGTAACAGCAATTAATAATCAAACCATGTATTTATTTGGTAATCAGTAAAACAAGATCAACATGTCGTGTAAAGTGTGTGTACTTCCGCTGTTTGACTGACATTGAAGTGTAGGCCAACCACCTTGCAGAGAGGCTCCGTTGAGCTCCGTCTAGTGGAGGTCCTTCTGTCAGCACTAGTATAAGCAAGAAGATGCAGGGCTGCACCTTTTCCGTTTACCGAATAGGGAAACAATTTTAACATATCACAATAGTCTGTGAATTCCATTTTTGGGGGTTAATAATAGTATTCAAAGTAAATCATTTTGCATACTCATAGCACATTATCAGCAGTTACACATGTTCAAAGTCATGTCATTTTTTTGTTCATTTATAAGTCTAAGGGTAAGTACGTATTTGTAAATGGCACAGAAAATATGTACTTTCATGCTTGTAGAACAAATTTGAAAATTGATAAAGTGCCTGCCCTAATGTGGTCACGCGTATCATTGAAGAGGCCCTCTACGTATTACTTTTGCAATATTTATCAGATCCTGAAAAAGCAAAATGAGCAATTATGACATATGTTTAATGTATGCAAGGGGCTTTACCTTGGTATTAAATATTAATCCGTGCTGGCCTGCTCGGAAGTTCAGGGTTAGTAAATTGCATTTTGAAATGGCATTACCATACACAAAAATACTGCGTGTGGTTTATAGCAAGTACAGTAGTGTTGGTTGGCACTTCATTAGCATATCAGGTTGCACAATGCTTAAAGATTGTCTTCCGTGATTGTTTATGACGAAGCAAAGGGTGGCAGTTGGGTTGTATTGTTATTACAAAGAACATTCTCTTTGGGCTGGTTGCGTTAAATAAACTTCTTTATGCTCTAACGAACTGTCTCATACGGAATGTTTGGCTGTGAAAAACAATTCAGAGCTATTTGGATTTACCCAGACCCAGGATGATCGCTCGGGATTACATTGTGCTGGGGAAGGATAAGTCGATGGTCAAGTGACGATGGAGTGAGTGGCTGCCACATTACGATGTCCCAGAGGGCGCCCGCTGTGGAGATGGAACGATGAAATGGCGAGACATGACGTCAGCTTGCAGAGGCCTTCATCCAACAGTCGGTTGATCATCTCATCTCTTTGTCAGAAACCGCTCAGTCCTGTACAGGATCGCGGTGAGCCAGAGCCTATTCCGGCAGACACAGAGCTCAAGGCAGGCACGTACCCAGGATGGGACGCCAGTCCATCACCGGGCACTGCGGGCAATTTAGTCTGCAAGCCAATTAACCTATGCAGCAGCGTGTTTTTTTGGACTGTGGGTAGAAACCGGAGTGCCCGACAAAACCCACGCAGACACGGGGAGAGAACCTGCAAACTCTACACAGAAAGGCACCCGAGCCGAGATTCGAACCCCGGACTTTTTGCGGTGAGGCGACAGTGTTACCCACTGGGCCACCGTGCCACCGTGCCACCCTCGGTTAATCATAGCTAATAGTAAAGATAATGTTTTTTTGGAGGCTTTCATGGTCAGGGGGAAGTTCAAAAAAACTATCTCTCTGTGGAGTTTGCGCATTCTCTCTCGCCGTGTCCACGTGGCTTTTCGCTGGGTACTGCTGTTTCCTCCCACCGTCCAAAGATACGCTGCTGCCCAGGTTGCCCTGCTGAGTAAATTGCCCCCGATGTCCTGCGATGTACTGGTGTCACATCCTGGGTATAGCTCCGACTTGCACCCTCTGTCTGCTGGGACAGGCTCTGCCCCCACACAACCCTGTACAGAATTAAGCGGACATTGATACTGATTGACTGAATTTAACAACAATTGAATACATTAACTGCATTTTTTTCTTTATTGCATATTATTCCAGTATACACAATTGACTAAGTACCTACAGGGATATAAATAAAACATGTTTTATAAATAGCCAAGGCCATCGAAGTCCTGACATGTCAGTGTGTATGGTCCTACAGCGTCCCTCTATAATATATGAATACATTGCAGTACATGTTTGCAATGCATTGAACAGGAGAAAACAAGAAATGAGAAAATTCAGATTGGTGAGCAAAGATTAAATTTGCCTGTTGAGAATAGCATTTCCAGCATGTCACATAAAGGTCTGGCCGAAGGGAAAGATACAAAATGAAATCTAAGAAAATATGACCATTAGATTAATATGCAGCTTCACAATGCCATAGGCAAAAGAATAAAGAAGCTTCCATCCAGCATGACCGTACAATTCATTATCATCATCAGGCATGGTCAATCCACTGCAGGATGAATAATTTCCCAGGATGCTGCCATCGTTATTGAGCCTGTGGTGCCAATTTCCTCAGAGTACATGAGCACGAACCACTTTCATCGCTCCATCTCCTTGGCGGAAGGATTCTGAGATGCAGCCCATCCCTTGATTATGGCTCCCTGATTATACTTGTAGGGCGGCACGGTAGCCCAGTGGGTAGCACTGTTGCCTCACAGCAAGAAGGTCTCAGGTTCGAATCTCGGCTCGGGTGCCTTTCTGTGTGGAGTTTGCAAGTTCTCTCCCCGTGTCCGCGTGGGTTTTCGCCGGGCACTCCGATTTCCTCACACAGTCCAAAACATGCTGCTGCATAGGTTAATTGGCCTGCAGACTAAATTGCCCGCAATGCCCGGTGATGGACTGGCGTCACATCGTGGGTATATCCATGCCTTGCACCCTGTATCTGCCGGGATAGGCTCCGGCTCACAACGACCCTGTAACAGGACTCAGCGGTTTCTGACAATGAGATGAGATTATACTTGTCTACGCTCCGCAGTGCACTATAAAAACTGCTCTTTTTTATTTTATGTGTATGTGTGGCGGGGTCAGTGCCCGTAGTTTTAAATGCACCTGCTTTAACAACCTCGCGAAGTGGGTTTGTTTCCCTGCCACGAAAAACGTCGTGGACGAGTGACATCTAAACCAGTGCCAGTAATCACCCTCCTCCCACAACCTGCATTTACCAGCATGGTGACGTATGATCAAGTGAAACTGACGTCATGAGATATGCCTTCGTTGACAAAGCATTGTAATGTATTGTTGTTATTATTAATGTTATTTAATCATTACACGAGGACAAATTAAATGTGAATTAAAATTTCACTATGGTCCTAATGCCAAACTCTGTTAATTATATTATTATTTTTACAAATAAATGAGGTACACGAGCGTGGAGGTTGAAGGGTCACGATGCCTAATGCTTCCTTTGTCACGTGAAAAGCTCTTACCATGACCCAGATTTGCTTCATTGTGAAATAGTCAAAGCCTGGTAACTGTGACCTTTTCAACAACGTAGAATTTTTAATAAAATATTTTTTTAGACGTACAATACTTATAAATGTGCGTTTAAGAAACATTGTTAGTATATTTGTACAATAGTAGCTGCATAGCATCACTCCACTTTTGTTTGATTTTTATATTTTGGCAGGAATAGTTTTTTCTTTGACAGCTCAATACGTCACTCATCTCATCTCATTGTCAGAAACTGCTTAGTCCTGTACAGGGTCGCGGTGAGCCGGAGCCTATCCTGACAGACACAGAGCGCAAGGCAAAGATATACCCATGATGGGACTCCACTCCACCACAGAGCACTGCGGGCAATTTAGTCTGCAAGCCAATTAACCTATGCAGCAGCATGTTTTTTGGACTGTGGGAGAAACCGGAGTGCCCGGCGAAAACCCATGCAGACACGGAGAGAAAATGCAAAACTCCACACAGAAAGGCACCCGAGCAGAGATTGGAACCCTGGACCTTCTTGCTGTGAAGCGACAGCTTTACCACTGGGCCACCGCGCCGCCCAGCTCAATACGTATTGACGTGAAATTCACATTGCACATTTACATTACTTGCATTTAATACCATTCTTCGATTGCATGAATATTAATTATTTACCAAGAAATAACGAATTCCAATAATTGTAGGTCTCCCACCTTTAACTGAGTGCAAGGTGAAAAAAAAAACGTATTCATCAGCAAGTACAAAACTAGAAAGTATGGTATCGAGTGATTTTATGTGATAATTACGTGGTGAAGTAGCATATATAGCCAATATTATCACTATCTGTAGAAATGACCTTGCCTAACATTAAAAGAGCTCAGTAGAGTATTTAAATAGCAATAGGTGTGGAAAATAACAAATATAGCCACTGTAATAGTATTCATTGCTTACATCTAGCTTCTCGACGAAACAAAAGGTCTGTCACAATCGTGACTCCATCAATTATGAAGGAACCCCGTGCAGTCTATCTTTAATCACACATGTTTTGGGTTTTTTTCTCTTTCAAATTGCCGACAGTTTTAAAAACACAAAGCGAAAAGTAACGCAAAGCTTTACTGCAAAACGAATTGCAAGTAAAATGAGTTCTGTAGCTTTAAAATATGACGTATATATATATAAAATCGAATTTATATACTGGACAAAAAGTTAGATAAGACAAATTACTGGAGAGAAGGTCATTATGCACTTTTTATTACTTTGAACAAGACTGGTCCAAAATCCATTTGCAAGTCAAGAGGTGGAAGAGTCATATTCATCAGATACACACGATCTTGTGAGTCTTTCTTGTCAGTTCAGCTCTTTATTAATCACTGCTCAAAAACTGCAGTTGGAATGTCTGAAGCATCACCAAACGATTGTAAGACCTGCCATTTTGCTGCAATTGTTTTTAAATCCACTTGCTAATATCTCATCTCATTGTCAGAAACCGCTTAGTTCTGTACAGGGTCGCGGTGAGCCGCAGCCTATCCCGGCAAACACAGGGCGCAAGGCATGGATATACCCACGATGAGACGCCAGTCCATCACCGGGCATTGCGGGCAATTTGGTCTGCAAGCCAATTAACCTATGCAGCAGCATGTCTTTTTGGACTGTGGGAGGAAACCAAAGTGCCGGGCGAAAACCCACGCGGACATGGGAAGAACATACAAACTCCACACATAAAGGCACCCGAGCTGAGATTCAAACCCGGGACCTTCTTGCTGTGATGTGACAGCACTACCCACTGGGCCACCGTGCCACCCACTTACTAATATGTTACATTTATTACGGCATGCCGTACCACTCTGTCGTGATCTCACCTGCAAGTTTTAAATATTGCAATGTTAAATCTTCCACAGTACTCTTCTCAAAGTTAAACTATGCTCCACTTGTGTAACATTTACTAACATATAATCCACAAATGCAGTACAGCTGGAAAGGAGATGAAATGGGGACGTTCTTAACTTGACAATGTTTAATTTCCCAGCATTGGCTATTAACATCCAATGGTGACACTTAGGGCATCAAAAAACTAAGCAAATGCTTTGGACCTCAAGGAGCTCAAGTGGCCCTGCATTCATAAACATAACAGGAAAGCATGCAATAGTCGTCTCATAAATAACATTGTCAGCAAATTAACATGAATAGAACTTATATCGCTCATCTCTATCTTGTCTGCACCTTCCCTATTAACTACCTCTATCTTTATCTCTTGTCTATATATCTTTTTTATCTCACCAGGGTTTTATGGATTAAAGGGCCCCCCCACCCAAAAATTATAATTTCTGCTGTAGGCACCCAATTGGCCACCACCAACACTGTAAAAAAGCCCATCGATTAAGCATTTAACAAGGTATTGCTTGGAAAGCTTTTTTGGAACAGTTTATGAAAATACAAATATAGTAACCTACATCATTGCACGAATGTAGTACTTTACTGATTTAAGAATGTATTCCAAACAAGTGGGCACATTACACGGCCAACAGAGGTGCTCGAGTGTGTGTGGCTTGGGTACACGCTTGGAATACCACACAGGATTAAACTATAACATCCCGCTCAGAGCACCCCATCAGTCAGGATAAAAATTGGAAACAACGCTGTAATTAGTTCCAGCGGGTATTCCACAGCCCGTGCCTTTCATATGTTATAGCTGGGCCAGGAAAGGAGCAATATATGGTGTAGCCATATTCAAACAAATGAGGACATTTTTATAAGTAAGAGTGCACTAAGTCCCTGAAGTAATAAACGTGCGCCTGACCACTTGTCCTTCCTTTTTAAAAAAAAAAATACTGAAGCGTGGTTCCAGAAGAGCTCTGGTGAGCAAGGAAAATATTTCACAGCTTTAGAGGTGGACCTGAACTGCTTGGGTTATTTGCCAACTGCTATCCAATTAGGATCTCCTCGTATAAGACTGCCTTGACACAATACGGTTAAAATATTGTAAGACTCTTGTGAAAAACAATGAAGTGTATAACTTATGGCGTAACGCTACTCACATAAGAGACACATATACACAGATATATTACGCGCGTGTTATACATATATAAAATCTGTAAACGACTTAACCACACAAGTTCTCTTAAGACGCTGCTTCTCACTGCACAATGTTTACGTTTTCGTGCAAGTGTGTTTAACTCTGTACGCAAGGAATGGCACTCAACAGTTTCAAATATGATTGGATCGATGTCATATTAACGTTGTAATGTACAGGGGCAGCTGCAAATGCATTCCGAGGACACTTTTTAAGAAATATTTTTGGAAAGGAAAACTTATTTATTGTAATTATAATTAATGTACCAATTACTGCTGCAGAAGAGCTTCTGCATGGCCCCCACTGCCAAAGCTATGTGATGCCACCCACTACCCACTAAAGGAAATAAGCATTCTTAACACAAATCTAAACGACATTGTTAAAATGTGGTTTTGTAGAATTGTGATTTAAATGCGGTGCCTCCTGTGCAGATAGGAGCAGCCAGACGCTTCACATTTCTTAAGTTATTTACTTATTTCATCTGCCGTTATTTGTTTTTATAACATTACTTCTGACGGCACGGTGGCCCAGTGGGTAGCGCTGTCGCCTCACAGCAAGAAGGCCCTGGGTTCGAATCTCGGCTCTGGTGCCTTTCTGTGTGGAGTTTGCATGTTCTCTCCACGTGTCCGGGTGGGTTTTCGCCGGGCACTCCGGTTTCCTCCCACAGTCAAAAAAAAACATGCTGCTGCATAGGTAAATTGGCTTGCAGAATAAATTGCCCTCAGTGCCCGATGATGGACTAGCGTCCCATCGTGGGCATATCCCTGCCTTGCGCCCTGTGTCTGCTCACCGCGACCCTGTACAGGATTAAGCGGTTCTGACAATGAGATAAGATGAGACATAACTACGAAAAATTGAGTCCACAAAAACGCACACGCAAGGTTAACGCGTTATATAACCGCAATTACTACGTTAATGTATTACATAGCAGAGGTTTACCTTCAATAGGTTTATTTTTACTTCATTGCATATAGATTACGCAACATTATGCATTGACGGCACACGGCATGTAAGTTCCTGTCGAGGAATTGCCAGGTCCTTAAAATACAGTAATGGATAACTTCCTCGTGAAATCAGATATCTGCAAGCACATGTCGGCCGAAATTAATCATGCCACTAATTGCAAACATGCTACCTATTTCTATACGTAGGTACACAACAAGAAACAGAAGGAGCAGATGTGGAAGAATTAAGAAAAACGCCAATCGCTTTCAGTTTTCCCAGATGTCTTCTTTCCTCGACTTGGCAAAAACTAAGCTTGAACACAATTGAAACCACCTTCTGTTATTTCTTGTTCATTGAGATTATGTTCAATTGACTTCGGAGTGCAATGTCGGCCTTTATAACAGCCGCTGTTCGAGTAAATTAGACTTCCAGTGTTGTCGTGTCCAATCAATAAGCATATATCTAAAACGCCCTGCTCAAATAAGGAATGTTTCGCGTTAGTACATAGACGCTTTACAACTGTTCGTGACAAGTGCATACAACCAACAGCACTAAGACCACAATATCAACGATGTCTTTGGGTAGAGTTGGCTGAGGCTATACCATTAGCGTTCATGATGTGTGAAAATGTATCATTTTTGGGTTTTGATTATTCCTATGAAGTCACACTCATATCCACCGATGCAGTGACATCTGAAGACAGTCATTTCCGATGCTACATCAAAGGTCACCAAGGAAATGACGTGCAAAAGGTGATTGAAAAACGACATCAAAATGGGAAAAGTGCTCCATACAGATGTCAATAAAATAAACTTTAATATGCCGTAACACAATCTAAAAGCATATGGAAAAGCAAATGCCATATATGTAGAGAACACGTGCGAACACCACCACTGTGGTTTTGTTTTCTTTCCAAAGAGAAATTACAAAGACCTTGCGTGGGCAATATTAATAATAATAATTGCATTTCTAGAGCGCTCTTCACCCGAGGGTCGCAAAGCGCTGCACAGAGCTGCGGAGAGAACGGCGCACCAACAACGACTACGACACGACATCAGAACGACATAAAATCAGCGACAATGACTTTTTTTATATATTTGGGTTACGCACGCACGCACGCACGTCTCGTGAACACGCATATGCAACGTGCACACCGAACATCGTTAACTTTGCACCTTCTGGGTACCTGGAGATTGTGTCCAAATACCTTCTCGTGATTCTTGTCTCTCCTAATTTGTTTTCAGTTAAGACCAAGTTTCCCCCATGTACGGAACTGGACGTCGGCACGTTTGTGCGTCAGTTCAGTGTCAGCACCCGCTTGAATCCTGTACGTGGTCGCAGGGGGCCGGAGCCTATCCCGGCAAACACAGGGCGCAAAGCGGGGCTATAACCAGAATGTGACGCCGGTACGTCGCAGCGTGCTTGCTTTGGGGCAATCTAGCCATCCCGCCAATTAACCTAGACAAACACGTCGCTTTGTACGTCTGGAGGAAAGCAGAGTACTCGGCGAAAACCTACGCGGACACGGAGAGAGAGCGAAAACACGCAAACCTCCACACAGAACGGCACCCCGAGCCAGGAACCGAACTCGGGTCCTTCTTGCTGTGAGGCGGTGGCGCTGCTCACTGCGCCACCACGCCACCGCGCCACCCTATTTGCAGCCAGTGAAAAAGGTAAAGCTGTAACATTAAATTCCAGTTTGCGGTTTGGCAATAAAATTATCCCCTGATATGATTACAAAATAAGCGCTGAGCCATGACTGCGACGCAGGTGCTGGTGTGGTTTTCCTTGCGTGCAATTGAGCAAATTCCCCCTGCACACATGCCTTAACTACCGTGTGTGATCACTGCTTGGGAAACATCTGCTACTCGGGAACTAAATTAAAGCCGCATGGCATTTCTATTGACAGCGCCACCTATAGGAGAGTTTTAACAGCCGCAATGGGCAAAGCAAATCGAGCATATTACCGAGATTAAATTTTTTTTTTACGAACTACCATTATCCAATCACGTCTGCAAACAAACGGGTGCTAGGAGTGAAGTGTTATCCATAAAATCATTTTTTTGGGGGTTAGGTCATCTTAAAAGATGCGTCGTAAACCCTCCTCCACCCGACACGGCCAATCGGTAAGGTTTTGCAACGTGAACAGAGCGTGCAAATTCTCTACTATTTTAAAACACAGGTGCGTTTGAGAGCTGTTCACGTGACAAGAGCTTACTGATTGTCTGTGTCGAGTGGAGGAGGGTTTACAACACGTTTTCTTTACGTGACCTTACCCGAATAACAGTTTTACGGATAGCATTTGTCATAAAGCCTTCGCATTAAAAAAGTGAAGTGCTTTTATATTAAGCATGTTGATTTAGACAACGAGAGCACGCCAGTTGTTTGGAAGGTAAATTAGACTGTCCTTGATCTCTTTAGTTTCCACCTGCTTAACAAATACACTTCAAGTCAATCGTCTAAACAAAGGAATTATTCTTCTGAATATAATTGGATACACCTCTTGGGCAATGGTTAAGGTTGAGCAGGAGCTATATCTACGTATCACTGTAGACATATATAATCACATATCTCATTATTTGCAGCCAGTTCTCAATCAACCGAGTCCCTGGGCATCTTCAAATCCCGTCTCAAGTCTCACTTGTTTCACAAGGCCTTGAAGTCCTCTGCCTAGGACTGTTGATGCTGCTCACTGCTGTGTGCTTGGATGATGGCGCGCTCTTGACCTGTGCCTGCTCAGGAACACTTCTTCCTTCCTTTATTTAAACAATTACTTTATTTTAGATTTGATGTCCTTCGTTGATTTATAGTCGTTGTTTTACTCTAACTGCTATGATCTGATGTTGTTGAGATGCCGTCCCTTCCCCAAAGCGCTGCGTGGCCGAGTTACAGCGCCCGAAACTGCGTATCGTCAATGCCTGCGTTTAAATCAAATCGCTGTGCAACGCTCTGTGACCCTCGGGTGAAAGGCGCTTTAGACATGCAAATATTATTATCAATCCACCGCTGGATGAACGTTGCCGCGACATATTCGCCGCTGATTGGGTTGTTTGACCATACTTCACGTCCGTCAGTGTGGGTTTGACCTGGGAGTGTTGATAAAGACTGTTTGAGATAGCACTTAAGCCACTGGCGTTAGTTACATCCTGGAAACGAGATCTGTTCGCCGGGTTCAGCGCACGAAACGCGGTACACAACGCCACTGCACGGAAACACAGCAGATATCAGGCTACTCCGTGTGGTCGCGTGCTCATCTCATCTCATTATCTGAAACCGCTTAATCCTATATAGGGTCACGGTGAGCCGGAGCCTATCCCGGAAACACAGGGCGTAAGGCAGGAATACACCCGACGACGGGACGCCAGTCCAATTGTTTACGATTGCGTGTGCACCCCCCACCCACACACTCGCGTATGACATCGCTCACAACTCCTGCCGTCGCTGTAGTTTTGGTCTTATTTGGAGATATTTTTGTTTTGTGCCACACAACGACTTTCAAGCATTTACAAACAGCGTGCACAGACTCATCGCGATGAGTACAATGAAATAACCAGTGCGCTTTAGATGTCCTTCATCACAAAAAAAAAACTAACCGCAGTAATGTGGGGACATCACAATGACAGAGCTGCAAGTTGAAGAATCCTGACAGTTTTAGGCAGGCGCTGTCTTAATGCATCAATGCTACCGTACAACTCCATGGATAAATGTAATTATTGTATGCACTTGATTGTATCAGTTTCGCTTATCGCTGTAGCAAATATAAGATAAAGTTTTTTTAAATTACAAGTACAACTGTTTGCTCACCAGCACTGATGGCAAAAATGTTTCCCAGAGGAAACTCTCTCGAGCCCGTTATCGGGCAGTGCGATCTTGAGTTACTGTTTACTTCATGATTGTGGTTGAGGTGTCGTCTTTGTACAAGTTAATGGCGTGAGTTTGTTTAATCATTCAATACTGCATTTTACTGTTTGCTCCGAGCATAAAGATCAGCATTTTATTCGTGTGCAAATCGTGGCAGTGAACAAGCGTATGTCCTTTGGTGGTGTATGTTGTTGCGTTGGTCATTTAGAGGCTTGCAAGCGCGCTGGATACTTGCTGCTGCAATAATAATCTCATCTCATTGTCAGAAAGCGCTTAGTCCTGTACAGGGTCGCGGTGAGCCGGAGCATATCCCGGCAGACACAAGGCGCAAGGCAGGGATATACCCACGATGAGACGCCATTCCATCACCGAGCAATGCGGGCAATTTAGTCTGCAACCAATTAACCTATGCATCAGCATGTTATTTGAACGGTGGGTGGAAACCGGAGTGTCTGGCGAAAACCCACGCGGACACGGGGAGAGCATGCAAACTCCACACAGAAAGGCACCCGAGCCGAGGTTCGAACGTGGGGCCTTCTTGCTGTGCGGCGGCAGCGCTGCCCACTGATCCACCGTGCCACCCGCAATAAAAATCGTGAATACAAAATACTCGTCTGCATTTAACATGCAACCTGTGTATCCATGTGAAGTGCTGGGTGGACAAAGGCAATGAGGGTGGGGTAGGCCTATGAAATTTGCTAATCGTTCCAACTGACGCTTCGATTGATCGTATTGTCGGACAGTTGAAGTCCAGTGCGCTAAACCATCACACTGGGTAGCATTCCAGTTTATTAGCCTTTTTCAAAGGCTCGTAAAACTTTGGTATATTTCTTTCTTTACATTAACCAAATCAATAGCAGTCATTCAAGGAAGCCTTTTAGGAGATATTTATGCGATGGCATAGCCAGCAACGATGTATTTACTCCGGATTTTCAAATGTAGACAATAACTTTCGGCCGCCGACTTCACTTGTAAATTATACGAGAATAGGCTTAAGGATTTATTTGTTGCATTTAGTTAAATTAGTGAAAACCAATGTTGCTGACACTGAATAATTACGCATGATTTCACAAGGTTGTACGAAGGTTGAGTCGCATTGAATTCCTATTATGTTTTGTTTCAACCTTCGCAATCAGATCACCTTAATGGGAAAGAACAAAATTGCATTGAACGCAAGATTTTTTTCAGATTACTAATCTTTTCCTATAACCATGAATTTGAGATATTTAGGGAATCTATAAAGGCTTTTTAGAATACAGTTTTACCTGCAATAGAATCCTATTGTTAAAAAGGCGGCACGGTGGCACAGTGGGTAGCGCTGTCGCCTCCTCACAACAAGAAGGTCCCGGGTTCGAATTTCGGCTCGGGTGCCTTTCTGTGTGGAGTTTGCATGTTCTCGCCGTGTCCGCGTGGGTTTTCGCCGGGCACTCCGGTTTCCTCCCACAGTCCAAAAAACATGCTGCTGCATAAGTTTAATTGGCTTGCAGACTAAATTGCCCGCAGTGCCCAGTGATGGACTGGCGTCCCATCGTGGGTATATCCCTGCCTTGCGCCCTGTGCCTGCCGGGATAGGGTCCGACACACCGCGACCCTGTACAGGACTAAGCGGTTGCTGACAATGAGACGATTGTTTGAAAACATTATCGAATGATTGTCATGCTAGGTTTTTGGCTGCTTCAATATGGTACTGTATTCAATTAAATATAAGAACGTTCACTAAGAGAGACTTTTAAGAGGACCTGTCATCATACAAATTATATAACAAAGTACATATAATTTGAGTGCTGTTCGGCACTTTGGTATAATTAACATTCCGCAATGAATCACGAGAGTTCACTTTGAATATGAGTCTTAGTTCTAATTCACGATTCCAACAGAAATTCTTCTTGCCTATATTTTATGCAATGGCCTTTAGCTTTTTCTCAGTAATTTTGTGAATGTAGGCAGCGCGCGGGCGCGGTAGCGCAATAGGTAGCGCTGTCGCCTTACAGCAAGAAGGTTCCGGGTTCGACTCCCGGCTCGGGTGCCTTTCTGCGGCATTTGCGTGTTCTCCCTGTGTCTGCGTGGGTTTTCGCTGCGTGCTGCCCCCCACCGAGTTTCCTCCCACCGTCCAAAGGCACACTGCTGCTTAGGTTAACTGGCCTGCTGAGTAAATTGTCCTAACAAAAGTGTGCCCTGCGATGTACTGGCGTCACATCCAGGGTATTCCTCTACCTTGCGCTCTTTGTCGGCCGGAATAGGCTCCGGCTTCCTCGCGACCCTGTGTACAGGATTAAGCGTCCATTGATAATGAACGAATGACGATGAGTTTCTGAACGTAGCGTGCGAAAATGCGACGGCAGTAAATAGTTACTCGTTCTGAATCGTTCTAACACAATGCTGTTGCAGTAGAAAACATGTGACAGGCCACGAGTTAAGAGAATGGACAATGGAATATGACAAACACGCAAGCAAATATAAGATTACAATAGGTTTTACCGTATCTGGCGATTATGCAGGTGTTAAGATCTTAACACCTGCATAATCGCATTATCCCCAGATACGGTAAAACCTATTGTAATCTTATATTTG
>JAZEWT010000012.1:16001607-16011861 GCA_036362905.1 Mordacia mordax
TTCCGGGATAGGCTCCGGCTCACCGTGACCCTATATAGGATTAAGCGGTTTCAGATAATGAGATGAGACTTCTAATATAAGACGCAATCACAACGAGGAAACATACACTTTAATTTGCGTTCAAATTTTATATCTCGACGTAGCAAAGCCTTATTGTGAGGCTTGTCACGTGACCTTTATTGTTCCTGCATACAATAAAATACTTTTGAAAAGAGATGCACATAAAACCTTTGATCCTTTTTTTAAAGGAATACGTAAATAGCAACTGAACGTGCATACCACCCTCGCCTATCACTGGGCCCCGCAGCTTTGCTGCTTGTGATCTTTGTGATGTCCGTGTATTTAAACAAAGGAGACGTTCTGATAATCAGTGCTTTGAGAGTCCTCGATTTTAAGCACTTTTTGAATATTTACAAGCAATATGACTCACAAGAATAGAGCACGAACAGGAAATGTTAAAGTAAGTGGATACTCGCAATGTGTATAGTAAAATGTACTATGAAATGTATTTTAAATTGATTTGTGTGGTCAATGTATGTTGAGGTAGATCATATACTTGATCAGGGCTGGTCGGGCTTGAGTAAATTGTATATACTCTGTTCTGCATGCCATTCATAGTAATTCTCATCTCATCTCATTATCTGAAACCGCTTAATCCTATATAGGGTCACGGTGAGCCGGAGCCTATCCCGGAAACACAGGGCGTAAGGCAGGAATACACCCGACGACGGGACGCCAGTCCATCGCCGGGCATTGCGGGACAATTTTAGTCTGCGAGCCAATCGACCTATCCAGGAGCATGCTTTTGGACTGTGGGAGGAAACCGGAATACCCGGCGAAAACCCACGCGGACACGGGGAGAGCATGCAAACTCCACACAGAAAGGCACCCGAGCCGAGAGATACGAACCCGGGACCTTCTTGCTGTGAGGCGTCAGCGCTAACCACTGGGCCACCGCGCCGCCCCTCATAGTAATTCCATATCACCAATTGTATACAGATAACAATGGCACATCCTATATAAATCTGAGTTAAGAATATTTTATAACTGCGCTTTTAGAAGATGTGCAATGCATCAAAGTACAAAAATGCACATCATGTTTCATTGTTGGTAGTCTTAAAGTGTAATATTTCAAACCATTGCACATTCAAGCAGTAGAAATATTCTAAACGTATTTAAGAGGCTTTTAGGATTATTAAATTGCCCAGGCTTTAAATCAGATGCTTTTAGGTCTAACAAATACCTATAATGAATACATTTAGACAAAGGATAATATCAAATATAATAGTGCGCTTGATACTTACAGGAATGCCCTATGTCTTGACACAATTGCAGAAGACCAGGATACATTTGTGTAGATTGAATATTTGATTAATGTCTTTAATGAAAAATCAGCGGTATTTTTTTTCGTTTCCATCATTTCAGGACCGTAATTATTGTATAACGGTACTTTGTCAATCCCCTTTTGTAATGGGGGGGAGGGGGTCGTTTGTTCATAGTTAACACACTGAGCAGTGTCAGTTGGTGCAGAGGAGGTGCCTCATCTAAGTTAACCATAACCAGGAATTAAACCCAGATATCCACGTTTCTAACGCAGTGCACCACTAATTTCTATACATTCACATTGGATAGTGTACTTACAATAGACCATTGATAATGGTACATTCATATTCACCTGTGCTCTGTCTGCTCAGAAGCTGAGGCACTATCATGTCACTTACGCATGGAGCCACTCGATGTGCAAATATCAGCCCAAATCCCACTACATCACTAATGCAGTGCCAATGCGTCATAAATGCATACTCATAAGCATGAAGATAGCATCTGGTTTGCTCTTTGTTTAATTGACATAAGGAAGGAGAGTTTTTCACAAAAATGCTATTTAATGAGTCTGCCACGAAGGAGAGATGTTCCAGCACATACACTTTGGAGTCAGGGTATCTTCTACAAATTGCTGGATATAATATTGCGTAGCAGCTGAACAGATACTGGCCAATAGATTTTAGGAAGGAAAATTGTAATATTACCCACACAAAAATCAACAGTGCAGTGATAAAATAAATAATTATATATGGATAACAGAAAAATAGGGCACAATCATGCAATGTCATCTCATATCAGTCAGTCAGCATCAGTCCGCGCTTAATGCTGTACAGGGTCACGGGGGCAGCAGTCGATCCTGGCAGACACAGAGGGCTATACCGAGGATGTGACGCCAATACATCGCAGGGCGCTTATTGGCGGACAATTTTACTCAGCATGCCAATTAACACTATGCAGCAGCGTGTCTTTGGACGGTGGGAGGAAAGCGGAGTACCCAATGAAAACCCATGCTGACACGGAGAGAACACGCAAACTCCACACAGAAAGACACCCGAGCAGGGAACCGAACTCACGAGGCATCCCATGTATACATTTTAAACGTACAACTGCACAATACATAAATAAGTCCCTCGCTTATTATTTCATGTGGAAGGAACTGCTGAGCTGTGTAGCTCCTTTCAAACAGCTCTTTTGCAGGCAGTGGTGAACAGACGAAGGGCACAATGGAGGATTATACCCAGACTGGAACGCCAGTTCATTGCAGGGTATTGGATGGGGAAATGTACTCAGCAGGCCAATTAACCTGGGCAGCATGTGGTTGGATGGTGAGAGGAAACCGAAGTACCAGGCAACACCCACACAGACACGGGGAGAGGGAGGACATGCAAACTCCACGGAGATGAGCACCCGAGCCGGGAATCGAACCCTTTCCGGCCGTGAGTCAACAGCGATATTCACTGAGCCACCGTGCTGCCCTTGTAAAAGAATAATGCAATGAGCATTGCACATTTATAAATATGGGAAATGAATAAATACGTGGACATTAACTTGGCTACCTGCTAATTGCATATATGTGCACTGTGTTCTTTCTTCCCACACGCTGCTGCCCAGGTTAATTGGCCTGCTGAGTAAATTGCAATGTACCGGCGTCGCATCCTGGGTATTCCTCTGCCTTGCGCCATCTGTCGGCCGTGGTAGACTCCGGCCCCACGAGACCCTGTACAGGATTGAGCGGTTAATGAAATGAATGAATGAATGCGCTGTGCACAAGAGCTGGCTGAGTGTTTTTTTGCTGGACTCACCGCTGTACGTTTATCAGGCATACATCGTTACCAAAGTGAGGGTTTTTTTTCCTTCAGCATTTGCCTGTCAAGGTTGTTGACCATGCCTTGTGTTATGGGAGCCCTATTTCACGTGGCTGAAACAGAGCAAGCTGGCAGAAAAGGGAGCACAGGTGGTGCATCTGCGTGCCTACAACACCTGGGTCTGTTCCGTCACCTCCTGTTAGCGAGCCTTCGACACGTCAGGTGATAGCCTCATAGTGTATGTGGCCTGGCACAAGCGCCGTGGTAACGTCACCACGACGTTGTGGTGAGTGGCGGTTGTTGTTGTGAATGTCCTGTGAATTTAAAGTGTTGTCATGTTATAATTGTGTATGTTCATACACATATCGTTGCTCTGACATCTTCTCACCTCATTGTCAGAAACTGCTTAGTCCTGTACAGGGTCGCGGTGAACCGGAGCCTATCCCGGCAGACACAGGGCGCAATGCATGGATATACCCACGATGGGACGCCAGTCCATCACCGGGCACTGCGGACAATTTAGTCTGCAAACCAATTAACCTATGCAGCAGCATGTTTTTTGGACTGTGGGAAGAAACCGGAGTGCACGGCGAAAACCCACGCACACTCGGCACGAACATGCAAACTCCACACAGAAAGGCACCCGAACCGAGATTCGAACCCGGGACTTTCTTGCTGTGAGGCGACAGCACTACCCACTGGGCCACCGCGCCTCCCGCTCTGACATCTTTGGAAGCATAATTTTCTCTGTGAGCTGCCACGAACTCTCGCGATGTTAAGCTTAAATAATGCAGCTTGCATCGACATGCACGCTGATTTTATCCCTCCATCTCCTTGCCAGACGTCCTCTCGAATGAATTCCATCCCGAGGCTCCCTTTCGGCGATTATTTATAATCATCAGCCATAATCCCCTCGAGAAAATATGTCCTGCCCAAGCCCTGTTCATTTTTCAAGGATCCATAGAAATGTAATCTAGTCATATTTTAAAATTTGGTCATGATTATCCTATCATTTACGAATGTATATAATTTTAAATATATAATACACGCTGTGTTTATATCATGTATCTTTTTTATTTTGATGAGTCAAAATTTTATGGCTTTTAAATGACTGCACAAGGTATAATTGTACATGAAACTGATTTGAATAGGTGGTCATGACAATATATGTGTTTTTTTATCAAAACATTTTGAACAATTTAATGACTGTTAATTTGGCAAGAAAAAAAGGTAATTAATAATGAAATTATATTGTTGGCAGCTGTCTGGATAATCTCATTTTACTCGACTTTTGCTCATGATCGATTTAATTGAACCAGTATTGCAAAATCTGCGAGTAATTACTTCAACCTGAGCCCATATTATTTGCCTCACTTCACTGTTAATGCCCCAGATTAGTATCAGTGGGGGCTAATGAACCGGCCCAACAGTGCAATTCATCGGACACTCTCTCCTCCCTCCAATACATCATCGCGGATCATGGTGCAACCCACAGACATTTCCCTTAAAGCCAGTGCCCGCCGCCTGCAGTGTAACAGCGCACACGTGCTTGGACGTGGAGGCGTCGTTTTTTTTTCCAGTCGTGTAAATAATAAAAGAATTTGTTTCAGCACCATAGCTCTCCTGCGTTCCAACCGGCCGTGTTGTAAAGCGATCGCAGTCGGTGGCTGGGCAAAGGGCTGTTACATTCAGACTTCCAATGGAGTATCTGCCGTTGCTTGGCAACGCGCTAAATGCTTTAGGAATACTGCTTTTCGTTAATTGGAAGATAGGGTCCTGCGGTCTTTCTGTCCTTAGCAGTTTATTACAAGACTCACCTTCATGGAAATCTAATTAGCACTCTTCCCATGAGTAACGTCATGAACTTCATCTCATGATTGGGTTTACATACAGCTCAGTGTTGTGCACATGCTGAGCTGAAGGTATAAATGAGAATAGATTTTTTTTTTAGGTCAAACACTTTTATTGGCAACTTTGGAGACCTAAATTTTGGAAATAATATAAACTTTTCTTTTTGAATGCTTTCATGCAACGTATTTTCCTATGTAAATAAGCTTTTAAAAAACGAGCTATTAAAATAAATATTACGTGAAAACTTGTATCAATTTCAGAGTTTAGACATTCGTGGGATGCTTAAACAAATGTTGATTCCGGATCACATGCCGTATTGAGAATTGCTACAATTGCCACCACCATCAGCCCACTGGACCTTCCCATGCCATCACAAGTCCTTAAAAGCCAGTGCAACTACCACCCACATCACTGCTGCACTCGATGTGATCTAGTCTAATTCTGTTTGGCTGCTGCACCGTCATGTTGCTTGTTCCGTTAACGTTCCCTGTTTAGGTTCATGTCCGATTCTTTCACTTTTTTTATTGCCACATCTCTGATTTGTATTCGTTCCACGAGCCATGGTTTCTGCTCCTGTCTCAGTGTAATTCCAGGCATGCACACCTTTTTTGTGTGCATGTTTCAGATTTTGGCCCGTTTTACTTGTCAGGTTTCCGCCTTTCGATTCCAACGCATATCTGAAAATGTTGGTTAATTGAAAACTTTCTTCTGCATCCCTTTTGAGGCTCCCTCTTTTTCCATCATCATAAAATGATATAACATTTACTTCTTTAAGGCCTGCTGCAATCATTCAAACAAAACATCATGGCTGGGCTCTTTGATATATCACATGAGATGAATCTCAAGGCCATGTTAGGCAGAAAACTGAAAGGGAAAAATAAAACGAGGCAGCGTCAGTATATTGTTTGGTCTCTAACCAGGCACACACGTTATGAATTTTATTATTATCAGTAGTAGAAGGCGTATTTTCTTACGACCTTGAAGCAGAGAAACTTTGAAAAGTCACACGTTGGAAATGCTTATGCAGGATTTGTTTATCTGCAAGTAACATAACAAAGAATATAATAAGCCAGTACCAAGGCCGTTCACGCTCAAATCACAATGAGTTATTTTGCTTTTCTCATTCTATTCCAGTTACATAATTCCGCTACACATAAATAAACTACGTTCTCGATAATCTACAAAAATAAAGTTTAAAATAAAGCGAACTACAAATCCACCTCGGTTACAGGATTATAGCGACCTTTGACTGGCATTAAATCTGAAAACGGTGACTCATAAATATACATGATGTCAAATGTAGAAAAAACACAACGTAGTAAATATTATGCATGTCTGTGCCACTACCACCATGTAATATTTACCGAGGAGGTCCCAGTTTCGATCAAGCAAAATGACATATGTCTCCTTAGTGTGCACACTGTCAGCTCACAATGGTTCACCAACATTTGGCTTACGTGCAGTAGCAACACCATATATGCCAGTGTCATTGCGGCAGAGTGGGTAATGGGGTGAGTTGGGTAGAGATGCATGAACCTCACCTCCAATGCTGAAATCTCCCTGTTCGAAATTCTTATAGTCAAGTCAAAACATGTGGGTTACTATCTTCTTCTTATGTGCACCATATCCCACAAATCTCTGCTCTTTGAACTTCTAAGAATGTTCGTTGTTGAAAAGTTCATCAATCTCGAGAGACTCTTGACATAAGTCAATCTCTGTGGTGCACGATCTCTCTTTCCTTCAATTTTTGCAGTTCTAACCAGATTTTCAATTTCCTCCTTCCTTCCAGTGTCATTCAACACCTTTCTACATCCCATTCGTAACAAAATGTCTTCATTTTTTTATATATATATCAATGCTGTATGTAACAACATTAACAGCGTTACATATGCACACTGGCAAAAAGTACCCATAGCTTAAACATTAACAGCATCGGCGGTTGTTCTTCAACTCTTCAACGTTTCCCAGTTCCTCAAATAACCACACAAATAAACGCAAACAAAGCAAAATGGGAAAAAAGAGTCCGATTGAGCGATGGCTGTCGCAGGGTTTACTTGTACACATGGTGGGTAGTGCTGGAGCAGAATGCACGACAAACCGCTACTCGTAGAACAGAATAAATTAGTACAATTAATAACGCGCCGCGCAAATTCCACGCCAGGTCATCAACGAGACACGGATGCGGAGGCGTAGCGAGGAAATTGTAGAGAATTTGGGGGGGGGGGTGGCTGAGTTGTCCAGGTGGTCAACCGACGCCAACCCGCCAGACACTGCTTCCTAAATATTATCATGTTATCGGCCCATTCGTATGATGAATGCGTTTTTGTTGTTGTTGTTGTGGGAGGAAACCCATGCGGAACAGGGAGAGAACACACAAACTCCATACGGAAAGGCACCCGCAGCAGGAATCCAACCACCGCAGGCAGGACGTTCTCTCTGTGCGGCGCAGATGTTGCCGCTGCGCCACCTTGTTTAACATTTGCCTACAATCTGTTCAATATTAACTTTGTAGTATTTCCCCCGAGTTTTGTTTTCCTATGTGCCGTCGCTGCCCTGTCCCTTTAAGCAACGTCGCACTGCGGGGAAGCTCTACTCCACACTCCAAGCAGCAAGCACTGCACCCGACCTAATTGATTGACAGGCTTACAAACTATGCAATTACGGGTCCCACAGTTCTACGCATCGTGATCCTAAAATTCAGTGTAGTCAAGAAAATGTGCGTAGAAAGCCAGTGTGTTCCCGAACGTTAGATATAGTTGACTGTAACACCACAATGTTTAACAATACTACTGGTTCGGTTTCCACGGTAAAAGAATGTGCCATGATGACTTCCACATCAATCTTTTTTGCGACTCATATTAAAATATATCCAACACATTCATCCGTACCACTGACATCCAAGATAACTTTATACAAACGGTGATCTCATCTCATCTCATTATCTGAAACCGTTTAATCCTATATAGGGTCACGGTGAAGCCGGAGCCTATCCCGGAAACACGGTGATGTTTTTGGCAATAGCCCTTGTTAATTGCTGAAAACGTCACGAATTATATTTCCTTTTAAAATATTGATCGTGGTAAGGTGTTTTTTTGTTGTCAGTACTTGTGCACCAATGCCAATACAATGTTAAGAAAAAATATTTAACTCTCACTCGGTACAAAAGACGAGTGCAGTATGTGTGTGAAACAATTTTTGAATGGCTCCAGCATGAAAACGATGCAAAATTTCCCTCGGTTACTTTTTTGAGAGTAATATCTCATCTCATCTCATTGTCAGAAACCGCTAAGTCCTGTACAGGGTCGCGGTGAGCCAGAGCCTATCCCGGCAGACACAGGGCGCAAGGCAGGGATACACCCACCATAGGACGCAAGTCCATCATCGAGCACTGCGGGCAATTTAGTCTGCAAGCCAATTAACCTATGCAACAGCAAGTTTTTTGAACTGTGGGAGGAAACCGGAGTGCCCGGCGAAAACCCACGCGGACACGAGGAAAACATGCAAACTCCACACAGAAAGGCACCCGAGCCGAGATTCGAAACCAGGACCTTCTTGCTGTGAGGTGACAGCGCTACCCACTGGGCCACCATGCCGCCCCGAGAGTAATATTTGCACACAAAATGTTTCGTCGGATCTAACTTCAAAAAGGACCGGCCGACACACAAGACTAATAACTCAGCTGGTTCGATTCGGATTGGCACATTTTTTTGTGCTGAAAAGCAATCAATATTTTTTTCATTCGCAATCACCAAAACACAATCCTCGCACACTGTCGTTTTTTTACGAGGAAATACACAAGATTTTAAACGTAATTTTCTAATATATTAGCAATGTATATTAAAAAAATAATATTTTCATAAACGAAATGCCTTTATTTGTCTGAACTCATTATATATGCATGTGGAATTTACTTTCTTATCCAGCATCATCCCAAAATGGTGCTGTCATTCTCTTACAAAAGCTTCATTCAATTCACCGTTGAATATGACAATTAATTTCAAGTTAAAGTACAGTATGTAAATCATATAAATTATCACGTCTCAACACAAAGAGGGTCCCAGATTCAGTTTCCGACTCGTGTGCCTTTGTGTGGACTTTGCGTATTCTCTCCGCCTGTATACACGTGGGTTTTCGCCGCGAACTCCGGTTTCCTTCCACCGTCCAAAGACACGCTGCTGTCTAGGTTTCATTGGCCTCCAAAAAAGGGCCCTGCGATGTACTTAGTATCACATCCTAGGTATAGCATCGCCTTGTGCCCTGCAGCTGTCAGGACAGGCACCGTTCAGAATTAAGCGTTGACTGATACTGACTGACGTCTATTGTATTGCCATAAATATGTGGACTCAAAAAAGAAAAAAAAAGCTCATGTGTAGCCCAGTATTTCCACTTTAAACAAAATTACTCCTCAGTTCAAAAAGATATAAATGTATTTTTAAAATGTTATTTTATATCTGCCATAGGTATTGGCTTGTGTTTTGTTTGGACTCATTCAATCCTGTAACTCAGTTTGCGCTGTTTACTCGTTAAACGATAAACAAGTCCTGCATTCACAAACTTTTGATAGCAATAAAAGGGTATAAAACACCATTCGAAGGTGAATTAAAACAAAAAGTTGAAAGTATCTGTTTAGTAAAATGAACTCTTAATAGTCGTGCCCGCAATTTGCAATGTTTGCTAAAGTCATAGTCATGACTGTATATCCTAAAATAACTAAAAAACAGCAAGAAATTATTAATTGCAGAATTGGCTCATGATGCTTCTTAATAGTCCAATGTTACACAAATAGCCACTATATTTACTGGGGGTGGATGAATGATGAAGTAACATAGTGGGCATTGCATCATGTGCATGTAAACATCATTATTATTACTGTGGAGTCCTTAGAATTTACAGTAAGTTTCGATTAATTTTTTCCTATCATTATGGCGGTTGCAAAATCTCATATTCTAGTTGCTGCTCAAGTCACAATTCAATTACCGGGTACGTACATTAGTAAAATTCCATTACGCAGACAATACGGTCCTTGCCGTTTGTGCGGATCAATGTCATTATCAAGTTTAGATTTTTGTATCGCTGTGTGAAACATGTACAATATATAAGAGTGCCTGCTAATGTTACCATTCAATTCACAAATCGACATTAATAATGACAAAAATGACCACACCACCAGAGGTATCAGACCAAGCACGTGGGTTTAAGTGAGGGCAGTTTAAATGTTAGGCACTACAAAACTGATTGCATCCATTCAGTCAGTCAGTATAAGTAATCCTGTACG
>JAZEWT010000012.1:16014922-16049117 GCA_036362905.1 Mordacia mordax
ACCGGAGCCGAGAGACTCGAACCCGGGACCTTCTTGCTGTGAGGCGTCAGCGCTAACCACTGCGCCACCGCGCCGCCCCGTACAAATTCTGATATTTCGTATACAACATACGCATGTATCGTGCACTACATTAGAAACAGCCGTACAATTACATTGTTTTTGTTGTCCATTAGAAACACCACGATAGCTGTACTGTTTCTAAGCACCTCTGGGGAAATACCATCAGGAATTATCGAAATGTTGCATCTCGAGTGTGTCATCTACTTCATTAGCTTTTCATTTCGGCTGCAGATGACATTAGAGCGGCAGTATTTATGCACGCTTCACAAATGCAGTCTCAGTGTTGTTGTTGTTGCTGTTGGAGAGCTCGGTGCAACTATAAGCCATCACTCACACTGCACGTGAGTGGCTTCCAAGTGGAAAACGGCAAGGAGACTCGGTCATTTTAGCCTCGGGAGAACTATCAACTAGTTGGACGGTGCATTTCAACATATTTTTTTTTGGGGGGGGTGGGGTGGGGGGATTTCCCAAACGTTTTCGCAGATGAAGTGTTATAGCGGGATACCTTATTGCTTTTGGGATCTCTGAAATTCACAACTTTATTGCATATCGCTCATGAATTCTCGTTCTTTGCGTCAGAGAAGCACAGGCTTACATATAAACTCCCAGGCGCATGTGTCACGGGCACGGTAATACCCACGCTGGCTTTAAATATGCAATTTCAGGTAGCGATAATTGTCACTTGTATTTTCCTTCCTATGGAGCCAAATCCCTTTTCACAAGGGTTTCCTCTCCTGTGAAGTAATCCATTTAAACCTCGCCTGATTTCCCAGCCACCCAATTGACAGGAATTCTTGTGGACATTTTTATTTTCATATTCAGCCTACATTATAATGACCATTGCAAACAACTACAATAAACAGCTTCAAAACGCACATTAGCCACTTGTGCACACATTAAGTTAGAGAATATTGCAACTCGTTTGCTCGAATGCTCCCTTCGTGAGAGTAAGTTTCATTTTTCTATTAAAGCTTAACAAATCGATAGGAAACATCTATAAATTCAGCGATTGGTAGACCAGTCTGCAGGTGGGAGACGGCTGTTTGTTTAGTAAAAAGAGGCGCATGCTTGGGAGGTGTGGTGAGCTCGAGGGAAAGTTCCCTCCCCATGTGAGAAGGCCCAGATTTAATTTCACAACCTCCAACCTTGCTCTCGAACACGACTCTCTCCTCATATAACATTAGAACAGTTTGGGCCTCCTTTGGCCAAAACCGTCCTTTGGGAGATACACTTGTCACATTTGTTTCAGTAATGGCCTGGCCACGCAAAGCCAAAGTATGTGCGTGGGTCCCATGTGCGTAGATCATTCTTCCCCACCACTACTGCTGTGCCGACACCCTAGCACTCACATCTTCCCTGGCCGCCAATGTTCGTCAGCATCTCTCTTTGACTTTGGATTGTTAAATGGTTGTGGGAGCCTGGGATTGAACGTTGGTCTCGTCTGATGCAGTGTGTTCCTATAGAAATGCACAGACTGGTTGATGGATATTTGGATATATGTTTATTATTACAGCAGAAATTACCCCGTGAGCTTGCAAGCTCTAGATGTGGGATTACTGCGATACAACACTTGCTTCTGTCTCTAACACTGGCTCCTATCTCTAACACTGGCTCTCATATATAACACTGGCTCTAAGCGATCGTCAGTCACAATCAATGGATCTGTTTCTTTCAAACCGGGACAAGGGCAGCTACTTGCAGTGGTTTCTGAGCCGTTGCTTTGGCCCCACTGGAGACACCTGAGGAGTTTTCAGGCGCCTGTGATCTCGTGAAGTCAAGACTCTCAATAATTTCCCACCATCCTCCTCTTCTCCCTCCTTGCTGAGTTCAATGACTCAATTAGGTTGTGTTATGAATCCGTAACAAGGCCAGCCCTATCATCCATACTGCACATGGACATGACCCGCCAGTGACTCCCCATGGTGACATCTCCCTCTGTGCCTGTTGCTTTTTCAATCTAATGAATAAACCAAGACAATATTTTAGAAAGGTATGGATTTCGCAATGGATGATGTGCATTTTTGGATGCTTAACAAGCAATTTCAAAAATACCATTCCACCAACATTTAGTTTTATATACGTTTTACATATTTTTGTATGAATCCGTACAGTCTTTTTTACAATGACAATAATGATTCTACTTATTATCACCTCTAGCTTTACCTTTTTTTCCCACGCTCTGCATAACCTGGATACTAATTGCTAAGCCAATTTGCATTGGAATCACAGGTTCCTCTGCCAGAGTTGTCAGATATTTTTAGCATTTCATTCGGAACAGGGGCTGTTCATTGCAAGATAATATTAAAGCCACAATGACAAGTAAATGCTATTAAATTAAATATTAACTCTCTGCGTCACAGCAATACCTTGGTTTGCGTTATTGAGTCTTCGTTCGTTTAAGTGAGTCATCACCGCATTTATTGAAATCAATAACGTAGCATTGTTAAGCTGATTAATGCTGTTTAGAATGTTATCTCTGTGAAACTAAACAACTAATCACAACATAAACATGAATTAATTTTGCAACAGAAATGTGTTTTTTACACATATCCAAATTAATGTTTTCCTGGGATTAGATTTTTCCCGTTTCAGTAACGACACTCAAACTGTCATACTTAATTTCCTTCCTTGAGTGTTGTGCATATATGTTAAAAACTATGTGTTCTATGCTGGTGGTGTTCTTACAAAGACGATCAGGAGCATTGGGTTTTTATCTTAAGGCATTTTCCAAAGGTAAGAGTACCAATGCAATTAAACAAGCTTACTTTTTGAAAAACCTTAGCAGAAACATTTCAGATATTATTGTGACAGATACAAGCATAGCTATTCAACACAAAATAGCACACAAAAAATTTGGTATGCTTCATAATTTCATGTTTCCATATTCCATTATTATTATTAAACATTTTAATAAATGCACTTTATGTTAATTTTCAAATCGCTATAGCGCACAAGCATTCCCTTACAAAATATATGTAGACTCCCAACAAAGCTTTGCAATGCAATGAGAAAATCTGGAACATGTATATGAATTACCAGATGAATCACTTTCTGATAAAATATCTGATCCATAGAACACAGTCTGCTGTCTTCACAACTTTATCATAAACTGCCGCTGTTTTCTGGACTCAAACATGATCATGAAATCTGCATTGTCTGTGTAAAGCAAGGACACCCTATTGAAGGTGCTGGTAGACCAAAGTATACTCCGCTTATCTATCTCTCTCTCTCTCACTCTGTGTGGCTGTCCAGGACATTTCCCAGCAGATGCTCAGGTGCTCCTGCCAACAGACCTCACGCGTCCATTTACTAAGCCAGGCACAGCTCGTTATAGACAAGATTGATGGGCCACTGCAGGACATGGGGGTGTTTCTCAAAAGGGGGGGGGACCCATGTGGCTGCAATTATGCCGTTTGGGCTGCAAGCACGGTTTTGGGGGATGTCCTACCAGTAATGGCTAAAATCACTGCGTGCATCCGTATGGCATGGATGGGATTACCGCAGAAGACGTTGTGTATCCTGCGTTGAGGGAGGGATCTGTGTAATGGCGTTCTGTAGCGGCCATGTGAAACAAACAGCTCGGCTCACAGTTGATCATCGTGGGAGGTTCTGCAATAACTATGAATGTATTTCAAGCGTAAGCAGTCTTGAAAATGCACATTGTGACCAGACAAAAATCTTAGAGGAAGAGAATGCACTAATTAGAATATTAACTGCAAGCAGTATCATTCTATCTCGATACATGACTAGGTAATTAACCGTTATGTTACCAGCCATTTCACATGTCAATATATTGCCCTGTCACCATTCATTGCAATAGCAATTAAAATGGCTCTAACTTGCAAGCTGTTAGGAACGGTTGGCCAAATGCTGTACAAATATATTCACTGTCGAAGAGTCCAGTAAGTTCTCATTTCGTCTTTTTATTTCTGAACAAATTAAGAACTGACAATTAACATAGCAGTGTGCATTTGCTTATTGCAATTACCATCAAAGTGAAAAATATACGATATGGTCTACAGCGACATTTGTAAGACATTAATAGATTTATATCAGCAACGACGTGAAAAGCAATTATTGCATTTCAACATCGTGTACGTTGAAATTGGCAAGACGTATATATTTCGTTGGGGCTTGTAGAAAAAGCCATACGGTGATCTGAAGTTGTTTTAATCAATGCGAGAAAAATGTCATTTTTTTCTTCGTTTTGTTGAAAGAATAAAACGCAGCATGGGTGTCAGTAAGTGAGATAGAAAAACGTATCCTTGACCAACTCAGCTTGTTTTAGTTTGTTATTATCATAGCTCAGGGCGGCACGGTTGCCCAGTGGGTAGCGCTGTCGCCTCACAGCAAGAAGGGCCTGGGTTCGAATCTCGGCTCGGGTGCCTTTCTGTGTGGAGTTTGCATGTTCTTCCCCTGTCCGCATGGGTTTTTGCCGGGCACTCCGGTTTCCTCCCCCAGTCCAAAAAACATGTTGCTGTATAGGTTAATTGGCTTGCAGACTAAATTACCCGCAGTGCCCGGGATGGACTGGTGTCCCTGCCTTGCGCCCTGTGTCTGCCAGGATAGGCTCCGGTTCACTGCGACCCTGTACAGGACGAAGCGATTTCTGACAATGAGATGAGATTATCATAGCTCAGCATAGGGTTGCAAATTCAATACCATTCGTGGCATCGATACCCATATACTAAGCCATATGTCGATGTTCAATATATATGTAAATATGAAGTAACATATACATTTTCAGACATTTTAACATGAATGAGATATGTGCATTGTGGTCAATTGATATGTGTTTTTAATTATTATGTAACTAAAATATCGTGTGTATCTTTTAGTGCATTGCAAAAAATATATACCAATATTGTTTACCTGAGAAAAACCTAGATGGCTGGATTATGGATTTGGTGTAAAATGGACATGCTATAAATTTCCGCTGCAGTAATAAACATTTATCTTAAGTAGATATCTATCTATTTCCAGAAAGTGATCTGCTTGCAGTCAGAAGGTTGTGAGTTTAAATTCTGATTGGGGATCAAATCAGCTCATCAATTCTCTAGGGTTCATAATCCAAGTGTCATTTTGTCGTTGCGTTATGTAAATACCTGCCCCCACCATAATAATGTGGCATTTTCACCATTCACTTGGACTTATAAACAGAATATGATCCACCACGTCACTACTAATGATAGCGCTTTAGAAACTGGATAGTGATAGTAATTTTCAGATTACATTTTTGTTCCAGCCTTGCACAATCACCCACAGAGATTTCAGCAGTTATATGTATTTAATCACAAGTCATCCTACCAATTATTACCAACCTATTCAGACCTCAAAAGAACCTGTATAGGTTGGTCACATGCGTGTCTTTTTTTCAATTTTGCTAAAAGCCCCAGGACACTGCCTGTCTCCTAAATTGAGCACTTTTCTGCTAGCCATATTAATAGCTTCCAAAAATGCATAGCCCTGAGGTACAGAAGCTGAATTATTGTCTACTGAACAAAGTCATATTTCAACTGGCATAGACACTGTAAAATTCTCAAATTCTACGTGAGACGTGATGTTTTATGTAAAAATAAATAAACTAATTCAACACGAATGCAATATTGTATAAAGTTGTAAACTGCTGTATGATTCACAAATCAGTTTTGTCATGTAATAAGAATAATTTATAGTTCTTTCAAAGATCCAATGAGAGATAAACCACTTATACCTGTGTCTTGGCCATGGGGTTATTTGCCCATACTTCACCACACGAGGCAGTGTTTGTTTGTTTGTTTTGGAAGAGCCTAGAAATACTAGTTCAGACATCACTCACCACTGATTGCAGTTCTAGTTAGGAAGCGACATTTTTTATTGCGGAGTTTCTGGACAATAGCTACGTACCTTGTGCGGCGGACAGTGAGACATCTCTATATAATGTCCAACATTTTTATATCTGCTAATCCAGCATTGACACGGTTTGCTTTTTAAAAGGTCTTCTTTATAAAAACGCATTCACACTCAGTAGCAAATTTATTCTTTGAAGACTTTGATTGACAGGTAAGGTTTTATTCTATATAATTGCAGGTAACATCACTTGCAATAATGAAATTGAATATTAAGTCACCATTTGGTCATTTTATTTCACTTTAATATGATACAATATTCCTTAATGTAAGTGCGTGCTTAATCTTGTAGATGGTCACGGTGAACTGGAACCTATCCCAGCAGACACAGGGAGCAAAGCAGGGCTATATAGCGGATAGGATGCTAGTTCACCGCAGAGTACAAGGGGCTATTTCTTCGTAATAATTCTTATGTTTGCATTTCTAAAGCACCTATTACTGGAGGGTCACAAAGCACTGCACAGAGCTATAAAGAGAACAGCATTGAGTCAAGGTAACCTTGCCAGCATGTCTTTAGACTGTGGGAGGAAACTGGAGTACCCATCAAAAACCCTCGTGGACACGAGGAGAATGTGCAAACTCCACACAGAAAGTCACCCAAGTCAAGAATAAATCTCAGGCCCTCTTGTGAGTCGGCAGCGCTACTCATTGCACCGCTGTGTCGCCATGATACAATATTCATCATTTAAATAGTTTCCTGCCATCATCCAATCATAGTGCTTTGAAAAAAAAAACAAGGATATTTAACACCGACCATGCAATTAAAAACAAGGACCAACAACTGCTGCTAGCTTCATTACTATCAATGTGCAATCTATATTTTGAATTCACAACAGGTATTCTTTAGTGAACCCGTGCAACAATGGTGACTGAGCAGCCAATTGTCTATATGGAAAGATGCAAGAATGCTGCTACCATAAGTGCTGTCCTTGGTGCTGAATCTCTGGTGGCAATCACATCATTGGAGTATTGTTCATAGCATAAGCTAGCCTGGCTTTATACAGCTTTGCTATTAAATGAAAGCCTAACATTGTTCGTGGTAATGCTATATTGACATGAAAAAACAAAAGTCCAACGAGTTACAACTGTAAATTGGAGTGAAAAATTGCCAAAGTCGTTTTACAATTCTTACAGCTTCGGTATCCTCATTAATCTATCAGCAAATATTCATCAACATTTTATGAATTGTACTTAAAAGTATTTTTCGGCCTTAACTTTTATTACAATTTCCCCATATATAGTAAGATTTAAAATAGGCTACAACAATGAAATAAATATTCATTGGCCACTGTTGATAAGATTGAGATGAGATGAGAAGATTGATTAAAGTGTTAATTATATAATGGAGGAATATGTACACCAATTCACATTGGACAGCTTGCCTTAAAATACAGCTGATTTATGTTCATTTAAATGAATTAACGTCACGTTTTTATCCTGCAGAGGAATAAATCGAGCACCTTCTATGTAATGGGAGATTGACTAAATTTCGGTACGATTGTACAAACATTTTACCCTGTTTATAAATGTTGCCATAAGTCACTGGCACATCGCCATCTGCTGGATATTTGCTTCAACCTTAAATCACAACATGAGCATCTGAATTAAAACGGTTTATTAAGAATCCTTTGGCAGAATAAGCAGAGATGCACTCTGCCTAAAAGCATTCTTTCTGTCCACTCTTACTTATGTCTGAGAGGTGAGCAGTAAGAGACAATTCATCGAGCAAGTATCACACTCACAACGTGAGTTCCAGGAAATAGATAGCTTGTCCATCTTGCACCAAAAACGTCATCCAATCCACTCCTGCTAAGTGGCTGTTGATCAATGGCCGTGATGGTATCATTTATGGGTCATCTATATTGTTAGACAAACCAATCACAGTATTGTTATTGGTGGTAACGTGACTTGTTCCATTGAAATGTTTTGTTTTAAGTTGCTTTGTACTTTTGGTAGAGGAATTAGAAAAATAGCACAAATGTGTCAGTGAGCTGCAACCATATTGTACAAATAGTTTTTTATTTCTTTCCGGGATATGGAAATATCCATTACAGTTTTACCTCTGCATTTCCCATAACATATAAACTCGAAATACTGTATAACCTTGCTGCAAATGATATAGAGTGCGCTGGGCCATGTGTTAAATATTGTTGAACTTATGTTTTTATATCCTGAAAGTCACTTATCTGAAATAGCAATAATATTTCATCACAAAGAATAAAGAAGGGTTTTTTCCTTCCATATGAAGATTTTACTGTCATATTTACTGTCAGCAGAATTCTCGTGGTGTTAATGTGTTCTTTGAGAAGGCATTCGCAATGTTTAAAAAATAGCAAAGGAACGGCGAAGACTGGCTGTTACACAAACAAATAAAAACCTCAATGATGACTTTGCTTCTGAAAGGCCAGGTGGATCGGCATATAAAAGTCAACAGCTAGGATATGTGTTGGTGATGCATGTTGGTGATGCATGGAATGTTTGTGACCTGAGTGTTGGGAAACTTGTTTAATGTTCTCAATCACTGCGAGTTTATGATATTTGTGATGACAAGATGAGAAGCATTCTTTTACTCTGAGTAATGAAACAGTTTTGTTTGCTTATATTAATATTACTGTTAATGTGGTATTGGTAAAATCCAAACAATTTACGTTTGGAAGATATGTATTGAGGGCAGCTTGTGTAATTTTTTATTGCAGCATTGGCATTAATTGATTCTACAACAACAGTTAAACATGTATGAAACACTTTCTAAAGTATTACATTTGATATGTTATTGGCATTCATATTTGTGGTGTTTGTCATGGATCGACCGATATTATAGTAGTAATGCTAGTAGTAGTCGTGACAGTGCTGAGTGCAAATTTCAGGTATTTTTTTTGCCGAATCCCAATCACTGTATTCATTTAAAAGTTGTGTTCAGCTTAAGGCTGTGCATCCTCTGGAACCACGTGAAAGTGACAGTAAAAATGGCATTTGAAATGTACAACATACACATATGTATTACAGTGTGAAACAGGTAGTCTATTTTTTATTTTAATGTTCGAAACATTTTCCACTGGCTTATTACTTCAAAGTTCCACAAACACATTTGATTGGAATCTTGTATAACATTCCTTAGAGTATTAGCCAAATATAATTATCGTGTGGGGTGTGTGTAAGGCGAGTATGACGATGAAAAAACTGCCTCTTGTGGCTCGTGCTATAATTTGGGAACTTTGAAGTCAACGCCCATGTGAAATGATAGAACATTCTGGTGTGTGTAGTGTGCACACGGCGCATCGCGAGTGCCGTTTCAGTTTGCACAGTCGTGACATTAAATAGCATGCACCATCCCTTATAGCAGACTTCGTCGTGGGATCATTGCAAAATGCATTAAACCAGATGGTTTAGCAATACGCCGTTTCCTGCTTTCAACAAAATATCAAGATATTGTAAATGTATTGAACCTTGAAACATGACGCAAATGTCTGGATATTTTAGGTCATTTAGCCACTTCACGCCGTTCAAGGAACGCATTAACTCCTGACTCATTGCACCTGCAGTAATGCTGCTTCCCGTAGATCTTTTGCATTTTTGGGCCTACTCTCTTTAACGTTAACATTTTATTTGAAATCATAAATGCGTATTATACTTTGTTCCAGATGGTCCAGCCTCATGGATCACCGTTTAATATAATGTGTGCATTAATGCTCGTGCTCATATCATAGTTATTTGCATGAACATTTACTCTTGCAGTTCAATGTGTTCTATTGTTCTGCAGCTATTTATCAGTGTGCTGACTAGAATGACACACTGTCAATCTTGACCCACTGGCGAGAATCATTACTACCTCACCCTAATGGTGGTTTCACATCACACACACCCCCCACCCCTTCATTTTTATATCTTTCTCTTCTGCCTTTTTTTTGTAAATAAACGCTTTGACAAAAGAGGATGAGAGGGCGTGTGGGTAGGTTTGTGGATTATTGATTGGCCCTGCGTGTCACTTGATGAATCCCTCCACGTCTTGTATAATGTCAGCACAAAGATAGAGCTGTGATGTCGTTAACATATAGTGGCGTCTGAATTCCCGTTACAAATCGCATTACACCTGAAGCCTCCTGTGCTCGTGGAACCAATACCACTATGTCATGCGGTACCACAGATTGATCGTGATGGGATTAGTTCCTGTTTTTTTTACATCTCTTAATGGGTTTTGCACGTGTTATTATGTAGCGCATGAGTGCTCTGTGCTGAGACTTTTGTGTTTCTTCTTCCTCGTTATACTTTATTTTCCTTTCGGTTTAAAGTTTGAGATTTGATTATGGAGATTTGACGTGCTTATTATGAGCTTGTCGGTATTTGTAAGCAAACTGTAGTTGGCATCATAATATTGTGCATATGAAACGGATTAAAGAAACTATCCAAATGAAGTACATTTGTTAACATAGATTGTTTTTAATACATGAGTTTGATTGTTACTTAATTTAATGTAGATTGAATCAAGCGCGTCATTCATCATATCGTGTTGGTAATTGTAAAGTGGAGAGAGAGAGAGAGACGCACAGTTGACAGGGAAGGAGGTCACTTCATTTCTTGATGTTAATCGGATGGCGTCTGTGCTCTGAATAATAATGCGTATACGCTCAGAAGGTCTCAACTCGAGTTCTTGCAAGCCTTGCAAATCCTGCTTTAAATGTCATCCAGTATGGTTTTGATTAACAGAAAGACCAGGTATCTGTTGATATGCAGATTAAGACGCGCTGCAGATGGAGCAGTGCGTTCTATAACCGCAGTCTGAAGTCAACAAACTGAGTTTGATTCCTGATCGTGGCTCACATGAGCAATATCTCATCATAACAATAATTGCATTTATAGAGCGCTTTTCACCCGAAGGTCACAAAGTTTCAGTCCACTCCTTCACCAACCCGTACCGATGGTGAAGTATGCTAAAATAACCCGCACAACCTGGCACAGTACAGGGATGGCCTGCAGTCGATTAACCGATGGCAATTGCACACTGCACGTTTCTGTTCTTTATTAAACAACGAACGTTGTGAGTCGGTCGTGATTGGCATCATGAGATGTCATATCTTGTTAGATTGTGAACATTATTTACACAAAATATGTTCAGACTCGTCATCGATGACCATTGGTAACATATGAAACAAGATCATAATGTATAGTTATATTTTTTGGGTTGAAAGTTATGCAAGTTTATCACGTACTGTATACCATAACGTGAACATAGTATCACAATAATGTAAGGTTCCACTGTGCAGATCAATCTCTATTGTGTCCGTGTGTGAAAACAGTCAAACATATGCGGCATTGCTTTCTTTTACAATTTAAATAATGTCAGTTAGTAATGGTTTATGTTTCACAAGGTATTGCTCATGTGTTTATCTCCGTGGTTATTTCGTAGAAAATTAGTCATTGATTTCAGGATTCTTACCGGCTGGCACTCGTGCCATTATTTTTACTCTATGGCTTGTCTGCAAGGTGTCCCATTGTTTAGTAACAAAAAAAGACGTGCAATATGAAAAGATTAAATACGTATGTCCCATGGCTCATTAACTACCGTGTTAAAGAACTTTCTTTTTTTTACGAGTTCAATAAGGCTGATTTTGAACCATATTAAAACGCCATCCAGTCATATTTGACTCACGGAAAGGCCAGGTAGCAATTTACATGCAGCTTTAGTAACATACTTTGCACGCGTTCATCAATTTCTACCAGTTCATATATTTTACCTGACCATTTATGAAATGAAATCGTTTATTATAATACTAATTTTAAAATGTGTTACAGTATAAATAATGGCAGACTATTTCATCCGTTCTCAACCTGACATCATTTGTACAAAAAAGGAAAAGGCTTACACTAATGAATGGCAAGCTATACTGCTGTTATGTATGAGTTCATGACGCCAGAGAAGCTTACATAAACCCTTTGATGTATTTTACACCAATAGAAGGACAACAGCTTCAAAATATTTAATGAAACTCTAATGAACCTTGGCTCATGCGCCATGTACTACCACGTTCTCCAACGAGGAAGCTGCCTAACCTTCGAGCCGTTAGCGCATCCTTTGACCAGAAACCAAACAGTATGAATTGCTCAAACCACAATGTGTAGATCTCGACATCGAACCTAGCCACACGTGTTGGGATGGATGCAATTCTAAACGTCATGAAGGTGAGAGGAAGAACACTCAATACGGCCAGCACGAAGGGACATGCATGGAGAATAACCATCATACATCGCACAGTGAGAGCCTACGTCAATGTATTGTATGTTTTTTTTCACTTTCAAGGCACGGTTATTAACAATAATATTTGCAGTTCTGGAGCGCTTTGCACCCGACGGTCACAAAGTGCTGCACAGAGCTGTGGAGAGAATGGCATGTCGGCAACAACAGAGTGGCTCAATTAACCAACATATGACTTTAAATCAATGAAGGACATAAAATAACAAATAAAATAGATACATCTCAATTATCCACTGCATCGTTTTGATGGCTGCGCTTGTGCACCACTGCCAATACAGTATCATCATTTGCTGTGTGCAATTTCACAAGCAGCTAGAGAAAAAAAACTACGTCACCGCTATAGCTGACATGCACGCCATCTTGGTGGTATTTAATCTCAATTTACATACGTTTACAAAAACAGCAGGCGAGCCAGTCTCATGACATTTCATACTTGCACCGTTATTCTGGATGACCAGATCCTGTGCTATGCAATAAATCGAGCCGTGGCATCGCTGGTATGTGTAGATCTCCTCAAAATGTCTGTGTTAAAAAAAACACAAAAAAGTGTGACGTAGGTGTGAAGACAAAGCAGTTTTGACATGTGTCTACGTGGAAAGTTCATCCGTCAGTTAGAGCTCACAGATACTTTCCTTAACAAACTTAAAATAACTATGCATGCACCACAGGCAGTGAGATACTGTGGGATTAACAGATTGGACAGTGTATATATTTTAGTGTATTGCAAATTTTGTGATACTCTGTAAAGTCATTTAAACCACTTTCCACATTAACGAACAAAAATTCAGGCTCTGTTTATTATAGCCAATGCCCACCTGTCTTAGACAATATGTTTTGCCTCTGCCTGCAATGCAGACCTTTAGAAAGGAGTATATTTTCATATGGCAACTCTGCACGAATTAAAGGCAGCTGGATAATTGGCAGCACAGAAAGCACCATCGTGTCACCACTACCAATAACACTGATGGAATCTTAATTAGCACTTGTCAGACATGCCGCCAATGAGTGTGTCTTGAGGCAAACAAGGAGAACATGACCTTATGGATGCTAGTGTGCGACACAGCTGCCCAGACACAACTGCTATTTAGCTACACTGCGACGGTGCATGTGTGTCACCCGACATGACCTTCCACCTATCAAACTCGGCTAAAGGGCATTGCTTTCCACTTTTGCATTCATCTCTGGCCTATGATTTGCTTCATTGCTTACCTTATACAATGTTGACGAACACCATTTGCCCTCTGTAACATCCATGATATATAGATATCTGCTTTGGGAATATGTGTGCATGTGCTATTAGTCCTATGCAGTCATTGGTTTGTGTGTGCATTCCTATATATACCCTGGCCATCTCAATGGACACAGGCTCTTAGCCACTGCTGGAAACGCTGCTGTTGGAAACACCAGACACCCGAGTTTTACGAGCCCATGTGAGTGTTTTATAACAGTTAGAATCGTTTTGTTCTTGTGACTCTGGTTTTATTTCTATTCTTTTAATTCTGCCATCCATTGTCATGTCGCTTGTCTGGGTCCGGATCACGGAGGTAGCAAGCTTAGAAAAGCACCTGAGACGTCCTTTTCCTTGGCAACTTCCTATTGTGCGTCTTGCTATTCTTAATCACTAATTTGATTCATCACTAATTTGATTAAGAAGGCTTGTCAGGTATTCTTGTCCTCCTGGACCTGAGCGCAGCCTTTGATACTCTTGACCATCCTACATTACTGGAGTTACTGGAGAACAAGGGGGTCTCTGGCAGTGCCCTGCGCTTGGCTAGGCTCCTATATCTCCGGCCGGAAGCAATTCATAAGGCTAGCAGGCTGTAACTCAGAGATCCATCCTGTTTTATCTGAGGTTCCTCATGGTTCAGACCTCAGCCCATTCCTCTTCAGCATCTATATAAAACCACTTGGCCATATCCTGCTCAGCCTCAATCTCAGCTACCGTTATTATGCTGATGAAATCCAAATCTATATCCACGCAAAGCCGTTCATCAATGCGTCTGGTCTTTGCGTGTCATCCTCACTGTCAACTGTAAATGCCTGGCTCCATTCAAATTTACTAAAACTAAATGGTGACAAAACAGAAGTTTGGTTAGTCAGAACCACGCACCAATTGTGCTAAGATGAACCCATCTATTTGATGCTTGACGACGAGACCACGGGAATTTGCTAACGCAGTCCAAGGTCTTGAAGTGATTCTTGATTCCGCACTCACCTTCAAGACACATCAACAAGGTGATGAAGGTAGCCCATTTCCATCTTAGGAATATAGCCAGACTGCGCAAAATCCTGCCGCCCTACGATGTTAAGGCGCTAATCCACATCTTCATCTATTCACGAATCAATTATCGCAATGAACTACTCCTTGGCATACCTGCCTACCTAATTAATCATCTCCAACGCCTGCAGAATGCGGCTGCTAGAGTCCTCACTTGCACTCCCCTCCGCGAGCATAAGCCCCCAGTGCTGGCGTCTCTCCACTGGCTACAAGTTAAATACAGGATTAATGTCAACACCATCCTTCTCACCTACAAGGCTCTCACTGGTGCTGCTCGAACATACAACCGAAACCTACTTTAGGCATCCTCCTCAACACAACTTTAATCCTGCAATACAGGCTTTGCTGCATGTGCCGAGATCGTATTTCCACCATGACAGAGCCGTCTCGTGCGTTGCTCCCAGACTCTGGAACTCCATTCCATTGTAAATGTAGTCAGCTGAGTCCCTGGGCATATTTAAATCCCGTCTCAAGATCCATTTGTTCCATAAGACCTTGAAGTCATCTGGCTAGGACTGTTGATGCTGCTTACTGCTGCTTACTTGGATGATGCTGATCGGTGTCTGGTCAGGAACACTTCTTCCTTTATTTGTTTATCAGTTGTTTTATTTGTTAATTGATGTCTGTCATTGATTTATAGACATTATTTTAATTAATGGAGCTATTCTGATGTTGTTGTTGACATGTGGTTTTCTCCACAGCTCTGTGCAGTGCATTATGACCCTCGGGCGAAAAGTTCACTATAAATGCAAATGTTATTATTATTAGTAGTATCTCTGCAATATACACAGCAGGACATATGTAAATCAGTGTGTTTATTTGTGAGTTGCTGATATGCTCAATACTGTACAGCCTTGTGTAACAGCCTTGTGTAACGGCCTTATGTAATAGCCTTGTGTAACAGATGTTTTCCAGCAATGGCGTCACAAATGCCACTGCAGTGGTGTATTTTTCTGTGCAATACTAAGTACGGGGCACTCCTATAGTTGAATGCTGTTTGGTTTTCAGTGCAAGGTATGAACCAACGTTTAAATTAATGAAATCTGAAAACAAAGTCAATGCATTGCATATATACACACATACACAAAAATAATTATATTCATTGTCATTTCATTGCTAATTGTTACATCGATCAGGGTGTTTTTTGACCACGCTTAATTAACGCTGGTCAGTGGGGTTGGTGAATGTTGGAGGGGCTTAGGACTCATTCACATATCACTCTGCACTGATGTTAGACATAGCCAGGAATCGAGCTCGGATAAACGGTGCATAGCACAGTGCATGAACTACTGCCCGCAATGCCCCATCCATGTCCAAAATCATAATAATCTCATCTCATTATCTGAAACCGCTTAATCCTATATAGGGTCACGGTGAGCCGGAGCCTATCCCGGAAACACAGGGCGTAAGGCAGGAATACACCCGACGACGGGACGCCAGTCCATCGCCGGGCACTGCGGGACAATTTTAGTCTGCGAGCCAATCAACCTATCCAGGACTGTGGGAGGAAACCGGAGTACCCGGCGAAAACCCACGCGGACACGGGGAGAGCATGCAAACTCCACACAGAAAGGCACCCGAGCCGAGAGACTCGAACCCGGGACCTTCTGCTGTGAGGCGTCAGCGCTAACCACTGCGCCACCGCGCCGCCCCCAAAATCATAATAACAATGCGTAATGTTAAAAGAGTCCTGATGTCAACGCCTCTGTTAATGAAAGTAAGCCACAGTCGATGATGTATAGAAAACCTCCAGTGATTGAGTAAGAAGCCATGAGGCCTTAAGTTTCAACGTGGAAATAGATGTCAATTGATGATTGCTTCGAAAAGCTGCTCTCTCGGGACAGCCGCGTCGATGGCTCTCTCTCCTCTCCTCGCGACGTTTCGCCTCCTCACACGTTAGAGGCATCTTCAGGCGCAGTGTGCTTTGTACTGGCGTTAGCGGGTTTTTTTCCAACGCAGTATTTGAGCAGTTTGCAAAAAGCACTCGTGTAGCCAGATAGATAGATTTTTGTTTTCACTGCAGCAGAAAATATTCTGAGCTTGCAAGCTCTAGATGCGGGGTTCCTACGACGCAAGCTATGCAATCCTTGTTCATGATATCGAAGCTGTAAAACAACTCTGTGACTTCGTCGAACAAGGTCCTTAGTCTTATTAATTTCCTCTCTCATTAAGTTTCCACAAAAAAAAAACAAATCGCGTTTTGGGATTTTCTGTGTTTGCGTGTAAGTGCTTTAAAAAAATGAGTCATATATTTCTAAATGCATCCATCTGCACATATTACATTTGGGCTTGTTCGCATGAATGGATAATGACACGCAGTATTTAATAACAGTTTTTAGCATCATACACATGAGCGATGCTGCAGCGGTTGGCTCTTTACGTCGACCTGCATTGTCCGGTTATTGGAAGGCGTTGCTGCAACATCACTCTTGATTTTAATTGACTATACGCACGGCCATGCAATATTGATAGATTTTACAATTTTAACAAATTCTGTTTTGTTACTAACCAAAAAAAACCCCATCAGAGGCACTATTGCTTTACAAACATATGCCAATACGATTGTAATTTATTTAGTCTAAGATCATTAATGACATTATGGTATCCTTGTCTATATTTGGTAAATTCACACTGTTGCATTGGTCAAGCATGTTTTACAAAAGGTAATACTTCAGAATAACACTGGGCATGTTTTGCTTAGCACATTTTGTTACATATTTAGTCCTGTACAGGGTCGCGGTGAGCCAGAGCCTATCCAGGCAGACACAGGGCGCAAGGCAGGGATATACCCACGATCGGACGCCAGTCCACCCTCCAGGCACTGCGGGCCATTTAGTCTGCAAGCCAATTAACCTATGCAGCAGCATGTTTTTTGGACTGTGGGAGGAAACTGGAGTGCCCGGCGAAAACCCACGCGGACACGGGGAGAGAACATGCAAACTCCACACAGAAAGGCACCCGAGCCGAGATTCGAACCTGGGCGCTTCTTCCTGTGAAGCGACAGCGTTACCTGAATGTGAAATGTGCTCACGTTTTTCTTGGATTATATATTTTTTGTCAATAACATTATATGCTGAAGTGAATGCAGAATGGTTGAGAGTTATTGAGCATACAAAGATTTATAAGGCATACTTTATTTCATATTCCAAGGACTGAATACAGATTTCACATATTCCTGTGTACAAAATAAATAAATAAATTTGAGGCACCAACACAACTAATCTAGGATAATTTTAATACACCGTATAAATGGATTTTTATTCTGAAAAATAACCGAGACAAATTCTAATAATTCCAGGGTCCTGTGAAATATAAAATGCCTCACTGAACATGTTAACAAAATCATTTTCCTCTTCAGTAATGCAATCTTTAAAAACATTGGTTTGCAAAATTGCGAAATGTAAGCATTTTTTTCTTCTTTAGGCCTTTTGCATTGGCGTACACAATATAGAGTTGATTTATATATAAGAGCTATTGCAACTATTTGATTGTAAAGATATTGTTTTTTATTTCAAATTCGTTTTTTTTTTGTTCAGATAAAGAGGGAACAATCTTCAACCGTGACTATTTTATATCTACGTTTTGGCCCGCTGGAATTTCAATTCAAAGGTTTCTGGTTCAATATCCCGGTGCTACAGTTGAAACACTGTCCAGCCAGCTGTATCAATGTGAGCACCACAGCCATCCATCATGTTAAATTTATCGCTGCAGTTAGTTGATGTGCGCTTCTGGAGTGCTTTTTCACCCGAGGGTCACAACGTGCTACACAGAGCTGTCGAAAGAACTGCAAATCAACAACAATAACATATGCAACTTATTGTGCTATTTGATTGCATTTATCCATCTTAAATAAAAAAAATATACAAATGCAAATTCTTCCGCGGTATTGTGTATGCTTGGTGTGTTTCCCAAACAAAATTACAGCATCATATATTCATCAGTGTCCTCAATAAAGTCATTTAATTTCTATGAGGAATATAGTGGCTCAGACTATCTAACCTGGTGATTTTTATTACTGATATTCTGTTGCAGGCTCTTGGAATTAGCGAGAAAACTCTTTCAAAGCTGAACATTTAGCTCAGACTGATGTGAGAGGCTGCAGATTACACCAGTGCGTTAATGGTCTGTAATGGCTTCCAGTTATTTCCAAATGGTTTCCATTAGAAGATTCATTTTTGTGGAGACAAGCTAAAACCATGGCTATATGTATATTAAAGAAAAACTTAATCCTAACTAGTACTTTTTATTCGTTTTCCGAGTTTACAAATTGTCGTCATTAATGAGGATAGGTTGCATTACATTATGCTCCTTAGTAGCTGCTAAAAGTAAGACATACGCAGAAATATTCCTCAATAAAGATAGCAGTGGTTACTCATTATACAACGCTTGTATTTTCAACTCATTACTAATTAGCTTTAATGATTTGATGACGCCAATTAATGTAAATATATTGAGTGAGTGACAATGCTTTTTTCCGTTTACATTTTTTATTATTCGACTTAAAACTGTTACATTTAATGTTATTCTAAAGCAAAACAACATTTAGAAATTGTATACCGTTTACAAATATATATATATCCTTATTCAAGGTGGCGCGGTGGTGCAGTGAGTAGCGCTACTGCCTCACAGCAAGAAGATCCCGGGTTCGGTCCCTGAATCGGGTGCCTTTCTGTGTGCAGTTTGTGTGTTCTCGCTTTCCTCGTGTCCGGGTGGGTTTTCGCTGGGTACTCTGGTTTCCTCCTTCCATCCAAAGACACGCTGATGCCCAGGTCAATTGGTTTACTGAGTAAATTGCCCCCAAAAAGGGCCCTACGATGTACTGGTGTCACATCCTGAGTATAGCCCCACCTTGCACCCTATGTCTGCCAGGATAGGCTCCGCCCCCCCACGATCCTGTACAGGATTAAGTAGGTATTGATACTGACTGACTACATCCGTATTTATAATGTCAACAACAACACCAAAAGAGACCAATTAAGTAAAATAATGAAAATACATCAACGAGGGACATCAAATAAAATATTAGTTAAAATAAGCCTAGCCCTAAGAGATACAGGAGTGGCACGGAGGCACAATGAGTAGCGCTGCTGCCTGACATCAAGAAGGCTCAGGGTTCGGTTCCTGGCAAGGGTGCTTTTTGGTGTGGCGTTTGTGTGTTCTCCCCGTGTCCATGTGGGTTTTCGATGGATACTCCGGTTTTCTCCCACCATTCAAAGACATATTGCTGTCTATATTGATTGGCCTGCTCAATAATTTGCCCCAAAAAAGAGCCCTGCGATTAACTGGCGTCACATCCTGGGCATAGCCCGGCTTTGAAAGCCATGTCTGCCAGAATAGGCTTCTGATTAATTAACCAGAATAGGCTTCTGGTTAAGAATGGCTTAACCCTAAAATGGAATAACCAGTCAGTCAGTATCAATAACCGCTTAACCCTGTACAGGGTCGTGGAGAGCTGGAGCCCATCTCGGCAGACAGAGGGTGCAAGGCGGGGCTATAACCAGGATGTAACACCTGTACATCGCAGATGGAGTGACCAAGGACTATAAATAATCAATATATTCAAGTATTGGTTAAAGTACCCAGCTTACTCATTTTAGTCATGGTCTGCCAGCTTAGATCCTGGTTAAATGTAGACAACCATTTATCTCCAACTTGCTATCACAATGAATAAGCTCGGGTATGTTGACACCCAATTTGATGTAGCCTTTAGGATCCGTAATGGGAGTGCATGGTTCAGCTAAATGCAACCCAATGACATCAGTTCTGACCTCAACTTGAATGTGATTCTGATTTCCTATCAGATCTTCCAAGGTCACTTGGCAGCAAAAATCGATCTGGATCAGCTAATTGGGACATTTCATAGCCATATGATGATAAATGTATCAATACAATACTTTATTAGAAATTTGCACATGACAAGAAACATTTTTGCTCATCACATATTTTAAAGATGTTAAAATAGTCTCTAGTTGCCAATTGTTCAATAGCTTATATCATTGGATGCCCTTTTTGACATATAATTGTCTTCAGTTCAAATTTGGCTTATGGCAATTTAAATAAATGATTTTTCCCCCCAAAACATTGTATTATGTTGTATTAAAACGCATTCATTTTGATTTTTTTTTAACAAGTAATTATATATAACAATAATCCTTCCTATTTGATTGACTGAATAGCAAGGTCTCCAATCAACTGATCAGTGTGTGACCTGGTCTTGTTCAAATCAAATTACGATCAATGCTTGCCCAAGCTGTTGATCCAATTATATTTTCTTGTTGTAAACGATAAATTGAATATAAATGATGCAAACCAAAGGTAATGTCAGAGTTGCTACGTGCAATTTCATAGGATCACATCTTCTAAATCGGTCCATTCTGGTGCTGTGGACGCACAATGCATTCGAGTAAATGTTTTTTTTCTTCTGAAAATGTCATTTGAGGTGCCTGTGCAAAATGATGCTCCAAGAGACACTTTGCCTTTGCTTTTAATAAGTACTGTACAGGCATATCAAGTGTACTACGCACACCTCACCACTTATCTAATGTGAAGTATAGTAGGATTATTAGGGAAAACATAATGACTTTGCTTGAAATGCTAATGTTATCTTGTGACTGAGCTTGACAATGACATTTTGAAGCTGTTAATTTTACCCCAAATAATTTAAATGTGAAGCTTAGATGTGATTGTTTACAAATATATGATTCCCCTTTTTATTTGTAATACATTTGCTGTGTGTAGTGCCTGTATATTGGTTAATTATATATAATAGTACTGGACAAAGCAAATGTCTAGGGTCCAATGTGGCACTTGAGACACTTTATCACCATCGTAATTGGAAATGTTATTACCCTTTCTTTTGTGTGTTGTTATCACAAGCTGACTCTCAGTAATATTTTGGTGCTTTGTATCATCAGTGCTTGCTAATGCAGATTTATTTTTTTTACTTTGCAGTGTAGGGCGGCGCGGTGGCCCAGTGGTTAGCGCTGACGCCTCACAGCAAGAAGGTCCCGGGTTCGAATCTCTCGGCTCGGGTGCCTTTCTGTGTGGAGTTTGCATGCTCTCCCCGTGTCCGCGTGGGTTTTCGCCGGGTACTCCATTTTCCTCCCACAGTCCAAAAGCATGCTCCTGGATAGGTTGATTGGCTCGCAGACTAAAATTGTCCCGCAATGCCCGGCGATGGACTGGCGTCCCGTCGTCGGGTGTATTCCTGCCTTACGCCCTGTGTTTCCGGGATAGGCTCCAGCTCACCGTGACCCTATATAGGATTAAGCGGTTTCAGATAATGAGATGAGAGACTTTGCAGTGTCTGGCCCACAATACCAACACCTTACCCTAGCACCATCAAAACTTTAAACAAACACGCATTCATGTGGAATGTGTTATGATTATCATTGATAAACTGCGACTGATGTTAAGGACGACTAAAATGTGCCTAATTCATAAATTGTTGACCCCAGTAATTGTATTGGAACACAAATGTATTAGGAGTACAAAACAGAAATGACCATATTCAGGAATCAATGAAGAGCGATTTGAATGGTTATTATTTGTGGACTCATAATTATCTCCTGAGTAATTTTATTTAGATTCGTGACTATATCACTTAGACTTTTTTTTACCAGCACTACAACATTGAATCGCTTTACAGTTACTGGAATTTTTCTGCATGCAATTTAAATTTTCATCAAAGTACTTTAATTAGAATTAAAATGTAAGAGTTTTGCAAGGGAACAAAAGAACCTGTTTAAAAACCTGCACCGACGGTGAATTATTCCGATCGGGTCGTAAAAAATATACGTTTGCCTCAATTTAAGTCTTCCACAAACCACGAGATGATTTTCGCTTTGATTCCGTAACACAACGGCAATAGAGGTACTCTATATCGCATTGCTTCTCGCCATAGATATATATATCAACTCAACGTATATCACCCTCCGACACAAAGGAGAGCACAGCCTTCTCGTGAGTCATGTGGGGTGGTTTTCAAATCGATGCTGCAACGCAGAGACTCAAATAAGCCGTGTCACTCACGTCTTGGGGTGGGCACATGGCAACAGGCAGCTCTGCGGACAGCTCACGTGATGATGTCATCGCGGGTCCTGACTCATGGCGTTGTATCGTACAGTACGTAATCGAAATGCATGCGGGGAATCGATCATCAGAGGACCGGCTTAACGGGGAATCGACTTCAATGCTAAGGCGTGGAGAATCGGAAGGTGGTAATCTTACAATCGATTCAGTAGATTGAATCGAGGCGAAACGCTATGTTTCGAAGGAAGAAGGAACGCGTTGTAAACGCTCATCGAGACGGCGTTGTTTGTCGGGAATCCAAGAGCGTCGTCTCTTCGCCAACCGCAATCAATAACAATTCATTCTTTCCTTATTATTTCAACAAGGTGGCGTTAGACGTCTTACCCTGGCCCCTGCGTTTGTTCGTGCCGAGGCATTGGTTAACTCAGCGGTGTCGATGCGCCCGCTTGCCGAGGATAGCACACGTGGCATCACCTCGCAATGCTTTCTCTTTAATTTGTACAACCCTGTAAACGTTTTAATTTCACACATCACTTGATGACCCCTTGTCACGCCGGTAAACACATGCCGGCCTGGGGGGGGGGGAGCGTGTTAAGCGTGTCGAGCGTACTTGTTAGGTGCGCGCTTTTGTGACCCCGTAAATGTCTGCGTTTCATCCGTGTTCGAGGGCTTGCGCTTGGCTGCTCGCACAGCTCCTCTTATTCCTCTTTGTCTTGTCGTGGCACAAAAGGCTCCGTGCAGGTGTGCACACAGGTGTTGGCATAAGGCTGCGCTATGGGGGAGGAAGAACGATTTTTGGGAGGAAGGTTAAAACACAAAAGGACATGCGCGACTCTGTGACATGCGTACATGAGCATTACAGCATATTCACTCGCTGATTGAATTTCATAAATGCAACCTTGCTTAAGATATACCTCTCCCTATATCTGGCATACAATGACTACCCTCAAGATGCTCTTTCATAACCATGACTGTTGGCTATAGTTATGAAACGTGAGGTTTCTGATTGTGTTGTGAATTGAATTTCCATTTGCAATTTTGGGGACTAAAAATAGTAATTAAAAATGCCTCGAAAAATAAAAAGTACTATTGTACTGTTCGATTAGATATATGCAATACCAGCTATGGTGTGTTCTATGAATTGAACAGGAATGTGTACCTATCAATCGCAATGGCAGTCATAAGCGAGCCAAAGTTAGTTTACTCAGAATAATAATAAAACTTTAATGTCTGGCTGGAGAGCCTAGAAGTTCGCGTGCCCACCATTGTGTCCGCTCTATACAGACCAAGAGTATAATTATACTAGGTGTACCATTATAAACGCTGAGCCATGTCATGTTTGAGTAGGCTGTTGTGTGCAATGGACATTGTTCGAGTTCTCTTAGAAATCCGATAAACATGATTTTTAAAATGCTCGTGCTTTACAGTTTTTCAATACACTGCTGGTCTCCCAATGCTCTATCAGTCGTGGGAGTCACCATCAACGTTTGCCGTAGTTGTGAATTCAACTTAGTGCACCATGTTCATAATGGACCATCTTCATTATGCACCACTGCCCTACCCTATTTAGTCATGTGTAATCAAAACATGTTTTTGACTAAAATGTGTTTTTGTATACTCAGCCCAGGTGCCACTTGCAAAAGAGACATTATATCTCGATGGGTTCTCTTCTGGGTTTCAGTGGCCATAATTACACGAATGCAAATGCATCCACCATTGTCAAGCACCACGTGCATTTACCTATTTAGAATAAAAGATGGGTAAATACAAACCCAGAATGTTATCATTCTACCCATTGCATTAGTTCAAAGCAATAGCGAACACCGATTGATCAAGTTGAATTAATAAAGACATCCCAGACCATTATTAAAATTTCGCGGACATTTGTATGGACCTAATTTAAAATAAAATACAAATTATTCAGCCAGTTCTATTGAGTATTAACAACAACCCCTCCCATTATGTGTGCTTAGCCATAAATTGTGGTGAGTGTCTAAAATAGAAAAAAATATATGACTTAATTAACATCCTCTTTGTAACTCCAGATAGGCAGCAATAGGCAGGCTGTCTGTTGGGCCTCGTAATATTTTCCAGTAACAAATGTTAATACATAAAAACTGAACCAGTTTCAACGTTGTGGTTTTCATCATTACCAGATGCTCTTGGCAAACATTAGGGTCACCAGCATAACAAAAGAAATTGTATTTTTAAAAAACCTCATGTTCTGTTAGACGAAATATTTGGAAATAACTGGGTCTGGAATAGGTCTGAAAAATGGTTCAGTGACACTGGATAACGCCCTTCGCTGTCTAACCTAGCATTCATCAGTCGCAAGTGATATTTAAACCAGCCCTGGGCCTCCCCTTCTTCACCAATCTGAACTAACCAGCTCGGTGACGTGTGGTCCAATAATATTCATCGACATGGCATAGCGAGGCCTTCATCCAGCAGGAAATTGATAAAGGGCACTGCGCTGAGTCCGGAAGGCCAATTAGCCCATAGACTAAAAATGTACCAATGTAAGTTTTCACTGCTCGATGTATGAGAAATACTCTCCATAGCTATTATTTTTGGATACCAGTGATGTCAAGAGGAACATTCGATACGGCTATCCCGAAATAATAGCTATGGAACGCATTTCTCCGACCAGAAATGTTGTTCTTATACGACGATATGGAATGCATGTTTTAGTTTATTCATTACCCAGAATGCTCCACTACTTCATGTAATCATAATACTATGGTGACTAATGGCACGAAGACATGAAGTGTGAATAAGGGTTTGTCTGTCCATTGGCCAGGATTGTGGTGATTTATAGCACAAGGTCATAACAACCCCTATAGAAAATAAACGATTCACAAAAATCAGCACATGATCTCAATGCAGCCTGCTCTGTGTATGCATCACTTTTGTGTGACTCCAGTACATTCGAAATCAGGGAAAGTTTAAAAAAATCTGCAAGCCGCACACACACACACAAAGGTTGATTTAAAAAAAAAACCTCTTAATCTGGTAATATAGTTTGGAAGCCTAGTTCTGGGCCTTCTCACCCTTCCTCGTATTGGCGCGTAAGCCTCGGCACACAAGCACGGCTCAAGTCACTTAAGCTCATCCATCGGCACTGCTGAGCCAGCAGCGGCAGCGCAACCTTGGTGCAAATCGTCGCCTAAAGAGGTGCACGTTTGCAACTGCGTGTCCGCAGGAACACGTGTCCGCCTTGACCCGTGAGAGCGTAATCTGGCGACGCCGCGCGTTCCCACAAAGTGAGCGGAATTTCTGAACGTGAATCACCCGCTCACAGTGAAGCACAAGCGGGGAGCCATACAACAAGGGTAGTCGGATATATAAACAGACACGCTCCATTCTGTGTCTCCAACTACAACACACCATAGTGTTCATTCCTTCGGCCTATCGGCTTTCCATGGCAATATAACGCAGCCGAATTTGGTGAAGCAACCGCACTCGATCAGTTTCGCACGTTTAGGGTTGCGTCATCAGCCAGGTTTGTAAAAAAATTGGAATTACACAAACAAATCATAGCCTCTCAAAGGTCAGGCTAATGCCCACTTGTAGCCGCGGCTAAGTCTCCATGTGCTGAACAGGGACAGCTGTCACTTGGGGTCCCCTTTTGAAATGCTTGGGGTGAGATGTGTCAGGCACTTTGAGTTTTTGCGACATTTCAATATTTTAGAGACATTGATATATATATACCTATAAATACAAAGATAACCGTTGTTATTCTAAATGACAATGCACTACTCCGCGCAGATGGAATTGTATGTTATTACTCGTGCTGCACAAGAACACAATGAATTTGTAAACAGCAATATAAGCGGTTTGTGCCACATGCTGCGTTACATGATGTCAGATGTTTTTACAAAAACACTGGCACAGACAAGAGCACGCAGTAGGATGCTAAGCATTGACATTTAGGCTATGTTGGGCTTACTGGTCCCAATAAACCACGCTTAACGCTGGTATATAATTTGTTTATTTTGCAGCATATTCTATCAGTCCCTCTAGGCATTTTACTGGTCACAAAGGTTGAACTTTCTTGCAACCCCCGATCCGAGCATTAGATGGAGGGGCTTGTGTGTCTTCACTTTTTGATGTGTTCTGTCAGCTTGCTGACAGTAGAATCTGAAACGTATGTCACCTGGTTCAGATAACATTCATTCAAGCAGGATTTTGGTTGGCACTTGCACCATCCAGCTACGAAGATAGGACCTTTTTTTTTGCCAGGAATGAGATGTGGTTTAAACTTTGCCTTCTGTCGCAGCAGCTTATAATGTTTCGCCTTTGACTTCAATCACCAAGTTGACGTACAATAAGGCCAGGGGAGTTCACTTTTGACACAATACAACGGCAATTTACAGGGGGGTTTGTACAGCTACAGAGGTATCGATCGAACTTTATATTGTTTGTGTTCTCGGTTGCGGATTTGTTTTGTTGCTCTTGTTCTGATGAATGTTTTTTGTGGCTTATATTTAATGTAACAAAGTTGTCTCATACAATTGTTTAAAGAGTGTTTTTTTTCCTAATGGTATGACATAGTAGAATTTAAGAAAATCTGTGGAGTGAAATGAAATTGTATTTCAATTATGAACTTAATAATTTAATATTCAGTTAATGCCACTAACGAATTGGAGATTCTGCTTAACCCATATCATTGACCTACATGAAAATGTTTTCTTGTGAAATGCGTGATTTGACTTGTTTTCATTAAACTTATTGTAAGTCTGTTTTTGCTTAAATGCCCTATCAAAAAGTGCTACTGAAACTAACCTTCAAACTAAGACTAACATTGCATTGGAAAAATACAATTCTATCAGCTCTGCCTTTTGCTGCTGGTCTGCTTCCACTCACTGTCTCTCCCTTTCGCTTTGACTCAGTCGCGTACTCATCGCAATTGACGACGTAAATTAAACTTTTTTTGGACGGCGTTCTATGACAACGTCTCCGAACGCTTAACACACACGGAGAGAGCCAGCGAGATGGACAATGACCTGTTTGCCTCTTCTGCTGTTGTACTCTGCCTCTTTTACACGTAGCTACTACTACCCCTTCCGCTCCAGGGTCTGGACACAAGCGCGCCTGCAACGAGACGGAACGGGGTTACTGCGTTAACGGCGGCCGCTGCTTTGTCGTCGAAGGCACCGACATCTACACCTTCTCGTGCGTGTGAGTCGAACGTCCGCGCGACCCTCGGACACTCGCACCTTGCGGAGCGAACACCGGAGGAAGATGCAATTGCGCAGAGTCGTTACTCCCGCTAGATATGCGTGACCTTTCGGTGAAAAGTGCATCTTTGTGCGGCGTGGGGCTTGCTTGTTTATTTTCGCGTGTGTTTTTTTTTAAACGTTGGTGAATGCTATATAAAGTGCCTTTTTTTTCTCGTTCCTTACGCTGTGTATTTTCACCGTGCTGCCTTTCATCTCTGGCTTAAGAGATATATCACTTCCTATATGCCGTATTGAAGAAAAAAAAGCCCTTGCCTTTAATGTTTACTCTTCAGAGATGAGTTATTGCAGTGCTCACTTTTCAACAGTAAGTAAAGGAAATGCATTTTACATTCCGCCTTTTGCGCTGTGCTGTTCTTTTACCGTTTCCGTGTGCATCGTGTGTAACAGATGCAATGAATCCTTTATTCTGCTTCCCACAGTGTTTGCTAACTGCTTCTTATGCAGCTCCGCCAAAATAGCTTCACACTGGTCATGCGTCCTGCTACGCCAGCTGCGATGTCGGAAACGCGACGCCACACCACCCAAGTGCACCCTCACTCCCTCTCTCACCCACTGCATGCTCGATGATAGGTTTCCAGAATTGTGTGACCTCTCCTACGTTTTGTTTTTCTTTCAGTGACTCAGAAATGCATCGCACTTTCCTTACATGACACCTTTGCTTTTGACAATTTACAGTGGCCCTATCTTCCTTGTTTTTTTTCTCTGCATACATATAATATATGTTTTTTTTTGTCAGCACTAAATGTTCGACGTGTGTGAACCTGGCCAGTTTCTCATTGTTACTCGTACTTTTTTCTATTTGGCAATGTCAAAAAAAATCTTCCTCAAAACCAGATTCCATTTTGAAACAAGGTAAGTCAAAAGTGCATGTATTAACAGTATGATGGAGAATAACTTAAAATGTTGTTATATGTGCGAAATGTGTTTTTGTATGTTTGGTTGTGATGATTAGAAAATGTGAAGTAAGAAAAACTTAATCAAACTTGTCAAGCTTATGTTGTGATCTTATTTAGATATTTCCTTCACTCAGTCACTATACTTCCCAGCTTTCCTCCATGCCTCCTATTAATCTAACACTAACAATCCACATAATGCCTTCCATAATAACATTATTAACCCGTGCTTGTGCTCTGCATATCATTCTTGTAAAATGAATCACAAAATCGGCATTTACCAACTCTACCTACTAAGTCCTCCCTATATCTCTTTATATTAATATTCTGATGCCATTTTTTTTGTCACGCACACTTGGCGTGGGCCAGATATTTATAGAATAAATCACGCATGCGACAAAACCGTATGGATATAATTAACATGATCTCAGATTATTCGGCTACTTAAATTGCTTGGGCACGAATCTATGATCAATTCAGGTAGGCTCATACAGTTATCGAAATTAAACTTAATATTATGTAAGAACACGATGCAGTCAAGAAATGCAACATTTCACCTACTCAAACGCAACAAAGATGTAACGCACATCGTCCAAAGCACATTTTCTTCAGCACGTCTTTAAAGAAATGTTGGTAAAATATCCTACGCAACGTTAATCATGTTTTATGGTGCAAGATGATAGCCTGCAAATTAATGACACTCCACTCACGCTTATTTAACACCAGACGGATAAAATTAGAAGTTTTTTTTTAAACGCAATTAGCACCACAATTCCCAGTTTAACTTGTATTATTTGGATATTAGATTACTATACTTGTGTTATCAACGTCGATATATATATTTTACACGCTGGTGATAGGATATATATATTTTAGGAAGGTAGCTTTAGGTTTAAATACATGTTTATACATGTTTAATGTTTACAAAGACTTCATTGTAATACTCTGTCAGCATGTCTCTTCTCCCAGAAAAGGCTCTGATCAGTAAGTAGGTACTCTCTACAGGCATTATCAGTGCCTGTACAAGTGACTGATGTATTATGAATAAGTTTCACTCAATACCTTTATATAGTTTGCCAATGTGTGTACATTTTATTGACTGTGAAGCACATTTTGTGCTGCTGAGGGTCATCCTTTAGCCATCCCACATTCTCGAATCAATTCGAAAAAAGAAATTATTTCGTACAGAAAATCAGGTGGCGCTTAGGATCGTCTATTTATTTTTCATTAGCGCAATGTTTGCTGAGGAAAAGCTAGAATTGACTGTTGGGCCTCAATCGAGCCTATAGCCATGTTTCATCTCGGTAATTGATTTTCCTTCTCAAATAGCAAATGGAGCAAAAGCAAATGCAAGGCATTGCCAGATTCAAAAGCATACCGAACACATTGCGTTATTTATTTATAGGTCACAAAAGAACATAATGTGCACAGACGAGCTGGATTGAAGCACAACAGTTGTTTCTAATGCAACGCATTTCTTGCACTGCAATGGTATGGAGGTGAGTTAAAGTATTTAACACATCACGTCGTGTAAAAGTAACGAAATAAAACTTTAGAACTAAATCTGTAAATCAATATTGAAAACAATTCGTCATTAACCCACCCCAAACGTTATTCCGATTTATGCTGTCCGTGTCGTATCACGTAGCCAAGAAAGTATTGCGACCTCTCCCAAAGCAGTGGCTTAGGAAGTGCTACCGCGACCTCATCAATTTACCTTTAATCGGCACTTCTCGGGGGGGAAAAAAACCTTCTCATATTCAATGTCTCCGAGCGGAAAGTCCCTTGCATATCAGTGAAAGTGACAAGCGTACTTCTCAGAGTTGGAATTTAGCCACGTTAAGTGCAAAACAAAATTCAATGTTCTGGGGTTTTTATTTGTTTTGTGTATCCAGTCTTTATTGACCAGAATAAGACCGTCAGCTCAACACTTTAGAGTGATTTTAGTTTTACTGCCTTGATTTAAACTTAGAATCTCAGCAGCACTGGCTTGGGGGGCGGCGCGGTGGCCCAGTGGGGAGGCGCTGTTGCCTCACAGCAAGAAGGACCCGGGTTCGAATCTCGGCTCGGGTGTCTTTCTGTGTGGAGTTTGCGAGTTCTCTCCCCGTGTCCGCGTGGGTTTTTGCCGGGTACTCCGGTTTCCTCCCACCGTCCAAAAACATGCTGCTACATAGGTTAATTGGCTTGCAGGCTAAATTGCCCGCAGTGCCCGGTGATGGACTGGCGTCCCATCGTAGGTATATCCCTGCCTTGCGCCCTCTGTCTGCCGGGATAGGTTCCGGCTCACCGCAACCCTGTACAGGATTAAGCGGTTTCTGACAATGAGATGAGATGAGCACTAGCTTGGTTACTTTAAACTCCAAGCTCTCGAAAGGGGAGTTGTACTTATTATAATGATAAATAAGAACTATAATTCGTTCAATGGAAACCAAGCAATGTATACAATAAGTAATCAAGATCGCAGAGCACATTGTAATTTTACAATACTGTACTTTCCTTATTTAAGAGAATTGCTCTTAAGAGCTGCTCCTTCTGGATAGCCATGTCAAACGAGGAGGAATGATCGACACAGCTATCCCGAAAGAGAAGCTCGAAAGAGCATTTCTCCAGTATTGAATAGCTACACCGTCACAATTGTTATTTAAGAAGTGGGAGCAGTGCACAGAGTGGTTTGGGCAATGTGCTATGAACCCAGCAACCTGTGGTATCATTCCCACCGTGGCTAATATTCGTGGTGAGCGATGTCTGATCTGGTCGTGTCAACCATATTCTCCCCTCTACGAAAAACACATTGAACAGCGTGGCAAAGTGTGGTCAAAGTCCCCATTGCTGACACATCGTTGAGAAGTCTTTTTCCAGCAGTGGTTTGACAAAGATCAGTACATGTATTATCGGCAATTGTTATTATTCCATGTGCATTTCAGTGGAAAATGTGGTTTGCAAGTTCGTCACTGTCTTGGCTATTGTGCTTTTGACACGATATTCTTGACCGCCAGTTTGCAATACCAATATAATGATGTAGCTTTTCACGGCTGGATGCATGATGATTGCTTTGAAAAAGCTGCTCTCTCGGGACAGCCGTGTCGATCGCACCCTCTCCCCGCATCACGACGTTTCACCTCAAGCGCCTGAGGATGGCTCCAACGTGTGAGGAGGCGAAACGTCGCGATGGGAGACGAGGGAGTGATCGACGCGGCTGTCCCGAGACAACTGCTTTTCGAAGCAATCATCAGTTTGCAATACCGTGCCTCCATTTACTAACCGAGCAGCTACGCACATGCAGCAGATGTAGAGCAGTGGAGTTCCCTGCTTCAAGAATTTTCTGGAGCATTATCAAAGCTATGTTAAAATAGACTGCGCTGTTTTATTACCCATTGCGCTGGAAAGTGTAGGCCATTCTCATTGTAATTACAATTAATTGTAAAAATTATTATGATTATATTTTTACGACAGTTAACATCACATTATGCAGCAAGCAATGTGTTTCATTTTTTTTTTTCCTTCTTGAAATAGCCAGTGCGGGGGTTTCCATCGTGCCAAATCGCGGAGTGGCGAATGGTCAATGAATGCAATGTGACTTTCATGGGGAGCGATTAATCACTCATTAAAATGTATGTTGCACCACGCGAACGACGATCCATCATGCAATTAGTTCCGTGTGCTCCCTCTGATGTGGGCTGTCAGAAAAATGTGGAATGGCTCATTTTGCCAATCATGAGAGAGTTAAATGCATCCCTTGAACGGTAATGCAATCTTACCACTATTATTTATCATCCTTTCGATAGAGGCATTATAACTCGAGTGAGTGCATTTCGACACGAAAAAAAGGCAGCCCTAAAGCTTGTCTGGGTAATCAGCTGTGAAACGACATGTGTGGTCATCATTGCCACGACAGTGGTAAAATACAGGGTCACATTGTACTTACTTTTGAAACCACTTTGCTCAAGTCTGCGAATAATTAATTGAAATGAGCAGTTTTTTTTTCTGCTGAAACTTATTAATTTTAATAGCCATTGGCTTAAGTAATAGCAGACTTTAGTTTTTAGCACAGTGACAGAATTGGGACAACATGCTGTCCTATTAGTTTATAGCATAATTGCAGATCATGTGGCGTAATATCCGTTCGACAATGTGTTTAAGTTCCAATTCAGTGATGCAAATCTAATAACAATCTATTAATGCAATAAAATATTAATTAATATGAGCTTTTTTCGAGGGGCTTTGGTTGGCATTATAAAATGAATGGGTATAAAAATACTCAAATTACCGTGAAAAAGTATCCCAGCGCAGTTATTACAATAATCGAACCTGTGTAGGGGAGTTTTGGTGCAACGGCTAATGTCGCATGCTGTGACCAATTGTGACGTTAAAATTAGTATTGTAATAATATATACATTTTGGTAAGGGACCATTGAGAACTGGTCTAGTTGTACTCCTCATTGATCATTTTTAGTTGGTTAGTTTTGCAGCTGCTTTAATGTAATTTTCCAAAAGCAGATTTTGTCTCATGCAGCAAGGAATTCATTATCATTAGCCTTCATTAATCCACTGCTAGATGAAGGGTTGCCCCAATTCTGCCATTTCTCGTGATTTTGTGATGTATTGATACGTCGAGACCTTGTACACGCACGGATTTCATTGCTTCATCTCCCGATTGAACGTCCTCTCGGTTATTTACCAATATGTCTCCATCGTAACCGTCAGCCACCGAGGCTGCTCTGAGGAATATTGACCAATGCTCTTCATGAAGCTGAGGAAAATCGGAATGGGGGGACGTTTTGTCGAGCGATGGATTCATTCAGGACTGTCTTCCATTAATATAGTAATGTAATTGCATACAACGCAAATACGCCACTATGGAGATGGCTGTTGCTTATGGAGTCCTTTATTCAGCAGTGGGTGATACTTGCTGGTAATGTTGATGAACAGTCAGTATTGCTTGCGAATATCCACAGAGACTGCCCATCCAGCAGATGGAGCGCACGGTACAAAATCTAAGTAATAACCATTCTAGAAGTGGCAACAATATTTCAGAATTTTATATTTCACTTTTGAAGGTAAGAAGCAGGTCACATGCAGAGTAAAGATATACTGTAATGTGGGCGGCTCTCTTATATAAGCTCTTGTTCTCACTTTTTTTCCTGTAGAACTTTTGCAGGTGCAAACCGTAGCTGAATTTTAACAAGCTCACATAATACATGTAAGGGTAGGCCCTTAACTTTCGCGTGGAATGCAATCGAGAAACGGGTGAATCCCGAAAATCGCCAATACAATGTTTACGTTGCACTGTGTCCACTGGGCACTTGCACTCGTTTTATTGTTCGGGGCATTGTTAGCGGCTGCACAATTGCGAGCAAAAGCTACGCTATGCGGGTGGTGGCAGTGATGCTGCGCGCAGCTCACATTAATCCTTCTTGTGTGCTGTGGCCACGCAGCAGCGTCACCAGGAATACACAATCTCATCTCATCTCATTATCTGAAACCGCTTAATCCTATATAGGGTCACGGTGAAGCCGGAGCCTATCCCGGAAACATAGGGCGTAAGGCAGGAA
>JAZEWT010000012.1:16064868-16080880 GCA_036362905.1 Mordacia mordax
GCAAACTCCACACAGAAAGGCACCCGAGCCGAGAGATTCGAACCCGGGACCTTCTTGCTGTGAGGCGTCAGCGCTAACCACTGGGCCACAGCGCCGCCCTTTTACATTGATCATTTTCTTAATGTTTGGTTTCAATACTCATCAAATCAGACCCTCTGGAATAAATAGTTGTTGATGGGTATACTTACCGTTCTACTTATGTGAATAGAATAATCTACACATTGACACCGATTAAATCATTGGCATATATTTTCTATTTAACAGTTAAGCATATATTGAATTTGAAAGAATTTAAGAACTAGGGATCATTTTGTGTTGTATATAATTCAATCCAGCTACGTCCCAGTTTTATCTAGTGTGGTAAATTAGCATATTGTGCAATGTTAAATAAACGCAGGTGTTTAGTAATAGCCTTCATTCTCATTAACAGTACATTCAAATAGCATACCACATTCAATACAACCAAATTATACAAAACAAAGGAAATTGTCTAATTTGCACTGCTTAAATGAACATGTTTCAACTTGTGACAGATCGTAAATATGTTTAGGTATTTTAGTAATTGATTATACATCTATATTATTAAATTAAACGAGTTTTAGTGTTGTTTTACTACTGTATTACTTTCAACTGATAGTAATAATATTTTCACATCATTATTTTTAGACCTCAGTTTAAAGCAACATTTGTTATCCACATTGTTAAAAGTTATATCCCCAAACGTGGATTGGTTCCAGGTTTCGGAGTATGCTGTGGATCTTAGTGACGTATTTAAACAATCGCTATGTTTAAATAAGAGGATAGCAGAACATTACGAATTACGCTTGTGGATACTCACTGGGAGAAAGTGAGAGGGAAGAGACGTTTCAAGACGTTTACACATTACAAAGTACGATTCAATATATATGCTCACCAAGCGCGCCACATCTAATGCTGTATACCTCTCGCGATGGCTTTAGATACCGGTCATGTGCCCGCTGCCGTGTATCAGTGACCCCTAAGGATATTCATTTGGAAATTAAGCACCATGGGTGGCACGGTGGCCCAGTGGGTAGCGCTGTCGCCTCACAGCAAGAAGGGCCTGGATTCGAATCTCGGGTCGGGTGCCTTTCTGTGTGGAGTTTGCATGTTCTCCCCCGTGCCAGCGTGGGTTTTCGCCGGGCACTCAGGTTTCCTCCCACAGTCCAAAAAACATGCTGCTGTATAGGTTAATTGGTTTGCAGACTAATTTGCCCGCAGTGCCCGGTGATGGACTGGCGTCCCATCGTGGGTATATCCCCGCCTTGCATCCTGTGTCTGCTGGGATAGGCTCTGGCTCACCGCGACCCTGTACAGGACTAAGTGGTTTCTGACAATGAGGTGAATTAAGCACTATATACAAGAAACCTAAGAATGTATAGCACACTGTACAACAGCTTACATCAGTCAGATCTTCATCAAGTTGTGGATTTTTAAAATGGATGTGAAACATTATCAGGACATTTTGACGCTTTTTTGTTTAGTTTCACTTGCCATGTATAGCATTGAACAAAGTAATTGGCCGATTTAAGGCTATTGAGGAACTAAATATGAGAATCGACTTTCCGATTGTGCTCGATTACTTGGGCCCCTTTAAAAATGACGGCCGCTCCCACATGCTGTCACCTGTAGATGGTAATCCAGTAAATGATACTCAGCTTAATGCGGCTAATCGTCTCTCTAAACTCCACTCATCGCCTAATGAATTAGCTATATAATCACATAAATGAGACGTAGCAAATAATGATACATTTGCTCGCATTTAGAGGCACCTCCAGCATGGAAGTATTTTCAAAGAGCTTTGATGTGGCTCGCATATTGGCAGAGGGCCATGTAAACTTGGCCGAGCCTGCCGTCTTGGCAGCAGCTGATAGAAAAAAAACACACTGGCGTCCACCGAACTTCATGTGGCTCTCCGCCAATGTGTAAATCGTATGCCTTTCGTTTATGCTACTTTTTTTTGTATCCAATTACAGGGTAATGTATTAATAATAAACGCTTAACCATTTGCAATTGGTCAGTGCAATTCCATGCACCGTAGAGTATATTTAACAGGCAGAAATTTATTAGGCGAGTGTATAGTTAGCTGGAAGGCCCTAAAACTGGAACATGTGCTAAGGATTGCTTAAGATGGGAAGCATGCTATACTCATGCGTTTGAGCAAGTAAAAAGTGAGGATGAATATAGCTCTGAATAAGATTGATGATGATATTGATGGTGATGGTGACACGAATTTATTTTTTTTAATCCTATCTCTACTATCGGCATCATGTCATGAGATGAATTATCCATTGACATCTCTCGGAGCCCCAGTGAGATTCATGTATGAGAGAATGGCCCGCAGAAATGTACTTGTCATTCACACATTAGACAGCAGCACCTTCCGACCCACTTTGCATATCGGAGCAGCTCATAATTAATTCTGAGAGCTGACATATAGCCAAATTTGGATGAATCCTCAGTACGCCTGAGGATACCTCTGACGTGGAAGGTGATTTGTCACCGAGGAGAGAGCGTTCGGCACGGCTGTCCTGAAAGAACAACCTTGAAAATCAATTACCATCATCTAGCCATGAATACCTACATTGGTTCCAAATGTAGTTTTTACAGTCTTTAGTGCCCAGGCTGAATATATCGGCCCACTACATTTGAGCATCCAGTTTAAGCATAAGCAGCTTCCTGGATTTGAACTCAGCCTCTCAGCAGTTCCAGACCAGCGCGCATCTCTGAGGCAAAAGTCCACCTCAGATCATCTGGATTTAGTATTATTGTAATGTAACAAACTATTGTTTATCAATTAATCACCATAATGTTAGTTATTCTTAATAACAACTTTAACTGTTGTTGTTATCAAAATAATCCAACAATGCGCTGTGCATATATTTCAATTATTATACTTAATGGGCATTTGCCCTAAATATGACTATAGTATATCATAGTATTGTGAATAATTTCTCAGTAACTAAATAGTGTATTGTCCAGGGTAAAATTATTGTTTAATAAGAGAGAGGCCACAGGGGTATACTGAAACTAGACTAGTATTAAAAAATAATCACCATAAACTATTAAAAGAAATATTAACATCGTTTAGTATCCAAAATAGTTTGTGCTTAAATAAGCACATTTATGTTTTACATTCAACATTGAAATCCGCTTTGTATTTTTGGTTACACAGGAACTATTGGAAGTCACTGTATTTGGTGTGTGAGGAGGAAGGGGCTGCAGGAAATGTTTGCATGGTTGCACGCGTAAAGGTGTTTATCTTTTCACGGCAAGGGAAAAAAGAAAGGTTTGTCGAGGAAGAAGGCTTGGCTCGATTAACAGAGCAAGAGCACACCCTAAGCTATGTGAAGTGCTACAATCTATTCAGCCTTGACCACAAATCGCACTTGCCTTGCAATGGCTTTCCATGCCTGGCGGTCACTAATGTGGAGGTTTTAAAAAAAATTATATTTGAGTTTTGCTGCTGCTTTGTGTGCATGGCCTGTGTGGAACCTAGAGATAGATTAAATGCTCAGCCTTGGGAGAGGCCGATTCTTCTGGGTGGATGGAATTAAATAATAAGAAAACAACCGGACAACTTTCCTCAAATACAATTATACCAACCAGCACCTATGCATAACATTTTCCCTCATATACAATGTTTTTGAAAATTTTGTTGCCGAAAATCTGATAATTAATCCTTTGCCCGTCGACCTAAAGAACGCTTTCGTTTTGGTTCAATTAATTACTTCAATGCGGACCAGTTTAATTTCATGCTTCTCCAGGCAAGCTGATGCCAGAAGCTCAGCCACCTGCTCAATTTTCCTGCCCATTCAGCCCCTTAAAAACAGCCATAGAGAATTGAAAATGAATGTTGATATGAGCAATATTTGATATATTCGTAGAGCTACGTTATGAAATTTCACCATTTGTTTTATAACTGTGAATTATATATGTATTTATTTAGGTACGTTGTTTTTTTATGGCAAGATCCAGTTTCTTTGGTTAAGTTTTATATAGCAAGGATTTGATTAACCCTAAGAAATTATATCATTTTTCTGTTTGTTTGACAGCACACCATTTAAAGTTGGCTGATACAAATAGGCCCGTCTGATTTTCACAGTTTACTTTGTACTTTTCAAACACAGAGGTAGGAAACCAAACAAGCAAATGATGCAAAAACATGGAGTTATGCAAAAAAAAAAGAATCCACGCCATTATTTAACAAGCCCAGAATTATAAACAGCAGCGTCGTCTACAACGCGAATTATATATTCTTTCTTAGTACATTGATTGTAGGCATCAAATCCCTGCTCCAAAATCGTGCTGTGACTAACTGTGCATTCCTTGTGTGAAATTAACACTCACATCTGTATGAATAACACCGTCATGAATGAAGTACAACTAATTTGACCCATCATCCTTTGCTCCTCATGTGACTACCGCATGCGTTTGTTCTGTGGTTTGTCCCTTCTCCCTCCCTTCCCCCCTTTCTGCCCTCCACCCTTTCGTAGGTGCAAAGAAGGCTACTTTGGAGTGAGGTGTATGGAAACCGAGCCCCGAACTGATACAGTTATTAATGGCAAAAGTATGTCGACGATGTTTTTATATTCTTACCGACCGGGCCATTAGGGAAGGTCACCAGGCTGTTCTAATGCCAGTCTTTTGGGAAACTGGACTTTTAAATCTGGGTGACATAAATCAACCCTCTCCATTATGATCGTTTTTATCGGGGTATATTCGGCATTTTTTTTTATGTGGCACGTGCAATTTCTTTATCAGCTATTATCTAATAATATACGGCACATTATGTATAATTACTCCGTAATGGTGCTTCAAATTCTATATTGGTGCAGATGAATTTTGATTTGATTTAGATTTTCTCGCCAACTCTCTATGCTAATTTAAGACGTCTTCTCAAACCCTCCGCTAATGACAGCCAGTTTCCTGATTGGTATCTCTGGCAGCAGCCGGAAGCTTTCCCTTGGGGCCTTGGCCGGAATGCATGGTTATGGGGCTTCATGGCAGTGTTTTTGAGTTCAATCTCGTTTTTTTTTGTTTTTCCTTTTTTTTCTCTGTGATCTGTTTTTCCGTCAGGTGTCCCACCGACTTTACAGGCGACCGCTGTCAAACCTCGATAATGGCCAGTTTCTACAGTACGTCTGGTTTCTTTTACTGTCTTACCCTCCCATTCCTCTGAGCCAGACAGCGTTCTCCCTCTGGGTAGTCAGCCATCATAGGTTAATTTTTTGATCCCTATCATATGTTTTAAACATGTTCAGTAAATACTACTTAATTTTCTTTAGTCAGCCATTTTTGCTCGAGCTAAATCATTCCGTTTCTGTATTGCTTTTAATTGTTATCGTGGCCAAAAACAGATATTTGATATGGCAACGCTTCTGATATCTTGTAACTTTCATTTCAAAATTTAATAGAAGTTTTATGCTTCAGTCATTTTTATTGCAAGGGCAGTGCGGTTTCCTTTTTATTTCAATATAATATTTTCAGTGCACAAAAACATTCAATATTTAATGGAATGTATTTTAAAAACCTACTGTGAAATATCCATTTTATCCTAAGTAACGGCCTGATTGCCCTTGCAAAAATCCTATTTTGTTTTAAAAAAATGAATCGTATATTTCATCTGCTGCTTTAAATCCATTGGCGTAACCTCTGACTGCCTAAGACTTAGAAATAATCCAACGGCTAGGATAAAAAGGATTACATTATTGCAGTTAGTCCAAAAATGCAACACTTAGCTTGGTGGCAGCCAATCTTACGTCATGTGGAAAATATTGCAGTGTCAAAAATGTGACCATGATATTATGGTCAGGTATGCATATTATCGGTCAATTATCCTGATTTTTTTATTTCACAATATTTAATTTTACCACCAATAAATTAGTCGGCTAAAGAGTGACACTGTAATATTTTGTTTCATTCTATATGCAGTATGTTTACCTTGCCTATTAAATTACTTGAACAGTTAGGTGTCCTCTGCATTGCCACATGACTCATCACAACTGTTTTGAGAAAAAAAAATGAGCTCAGGTTGTGATGTTCAACTTGACAGTGCAAGATATCAAAGTGATCCCCAACAATTTATTCAGTACAGAAACATTGTTGGACATGTGCCAAGACTTCATACTGTGTTGTACTTTAAAGTTGTACGTCCAAATTTAACTCAAAATTTTGACAATTGTGACATTGCATGTCTATGGTATATCTCTCCCATTCGTCACTTTAAGATCAGATGAATAACTTTTTGAAGTTTCTGCCTACACGTGTGTAAGTGTACCCAAATAGAATATTCTAACACATTAATCATATATTGTACGTTCAGTGCATATATGTTCCAAGAAGTAAACGAAAGTCTGGGCCATAAACGTGTAATTCCAATGGCATATATATGGATAAATTGCTTCTTCCAAATACGATTATCTTTCATTAAAACATCATTTTCGTTTTTTGAAGAGGTTCTACCTTTCATTTTTAAAGTGTAGATTTTTTTACGAGTTGTTTTATTAAAAAAAAAATTTTCTTACCTTTAATTTTCAAAGTATGCGTTTACAAATTTCTCATCAAAATTATCAACGCGATCACACCGTCTTTCCCTTTGTTTAGAGTGATGCTTGTTTGTAAGTGCTGTGGATGCTGATTTTGTATTTACCAAGTCATTGTTTTCTTTTTGTGGTGCGTGTCGCTTTTAAAATCCTTTTTTTCTGAACTTCAATTCAATTCTTACCAACATCCGTGTGTTTCTCTTCCGACTTCTTCCCATAACGACACAATCTCTCTTGAAATATACACAACAAAAATTTCAACAACCTTTGCTTGCCTTTTATAGTTGGAAGAGGTAGGTTTATTGAAGAGCTGTACAGACAAAGCTTAAGTGTTTAAGTTTACGTACCGTTATTTCTATGCAGCATTGTAGGACAATGTTACTATAATCTTGAAAGTTACACGCAAGTTGAGATAACATAGGTATAATACTTTTTAGAGAATAGTTGGCTCTCATCTGGAAATTTTAACTGCCATGGAATATTCCAGAAGTACCTGTTTTGAATTGTTTCTACGCTGTTTGAAATAATGCAGTCAGTAGTTGTACTGTAAGCATTTCAGCATTAGGGAAATGCATGTCCTCGAAATGAGCATAATTGCAATAGATGGAGAAATATATAAAGGGTTACCCCATTTAACGCCCTATATTAACAAGGATTAATTTGGTTTAAAAGTTTGGCTATGCTTTGCACGGTAATTGAAATTGATTACGCATCAAAAAAAGTGACCTTTTAACAAAATGATGATGCCACGCCTGATATCACACTGAGAGCAACATTTGTTTTATTAAACTCTGCACCTGAAAAGCATTCATGATAGATTAGTACACTAAAAATGGTGAGGGATGGTTATTGCTTCTACTAAATATATATTAAAAGATAGGTTGCTTTAACTAAGGGGTGTTGAAATTTTAATCATGTTATTTATAGCACTTTGCAAAATGAGATTTTGAAAAACACCCAAACTAGCATATGTTACAACCCGAAAGTAACATTTTGCTAATTAAAAATATTATTTTACAACATGATTTGTTCTATTCATTTACAAATAGCCGACCGCAGTTATATTTACTTCGCAATTATCCCGTTGCCTTTGAAAATTGCACCTTTGAAAAGAATTCCGCGTTATTTATACCCCATTAATTTATTTACCTTTTATCATGAATAAACGCACAATGTTGCGCAACGTAAATAATGCCACGTAAAAATGTAGCTGTCACTTAAAAATGCAAGCCTGCATCACAAGGCCAAGCGCAGCGTATATTCAAGGTGGTCAGCCCCAACGCTAGTCAGACAATGAGCGGTAGAGTAAATCCTTTACTGGCAACCTCTCTCCTGGCTTTGGAGGAACATGGTTTGCCGATCCCTGCTGAGTGAAACCAAAGTATCAGCCTCGAATCCTTTTTTTTATCTCTCACTTCAATTGTCCTTATCCCCCCAAAATGAATAATTACGTTTTTAAAATGAATTTGAGATAGGCAAATTAAAAAAAAAACATTTCAGAAAATGGAGCATAAGTTTATTGGAGTATGTTATGCGCACAATTGAATTTGTAATGGCCCGTTTGCATGTGGTGTTCATACCATCATTTGTATAAAAAATAAATAATAGTAATATTATAAATAATGCACACTTATTTATTTGTTACAAGATTTTAGCTGAATAACAGTTTGAGTTCTTAAAAATGCAGGAATGCAATAGTAAAAAAAGTAACTCGTATTTTGAATGCAAATTGCAAATGGTGGTGAAACAAAATAATGTAGTGATTTTTCTCAATTGTGTGCCACCAATCTTGAGCTTGCTGGCATCATATTACTGCAGGAATCCTGCGGTGCATCAGAGGGATATGCAATTTGTAAACAAACCGGTTACATTCACAATGGAATCGTCACAGGTATATTTTGATGAAGTCATGTATAGATATCAAAAAGCTTACAAAGTACAGTGTAATTAATGAACATTTGACAGAATATCATCAGGGAGAGCATGCATTCGGTGAAACATTTTGAAATAATAAAAGAGCGTGATGATGCAGGTTTGCACAACTCGAATGGTTTCCAGAGCCGTCGCTCTTTCGGTGCGGTCATGTCGAGCGCTCCCTCCTCTCTGTACTGAGACTCTCTGAGAGTGCCTTCACCTTGGGAGGTGAAACATCGCGAAGGGGGAGTGCTCAACACGACTATCCCGAAAGAACAGCTTTGCAAAGCAAGCGTCATAAAGTAACATTTAAACAAATGTAGCCATTAAATACATTACATACGTTAGCTAGATTAAAATGGTGATCCTATTTCTAAAATGCTACATAGGGTATATCAATTTAATTTTTTTAAAATGCAATCTTATTTTTATTTAATATATCCGTATAAAATTCTCGTTAATGAATTGACCGATGACATCCTATTATATAGGAGGCAGTGTGTGGCAACGTGGTGCCAGCAAACCGCCTGGCTGCCTCCTCCGCCTCTCTGTGTTTTCCTCGCGCCTCTGAGTCATTCTCTGTGGAATGAATACCTTCGACAGTGAATGAATATGCGCGCGTTAAACATGTAAATTTATTATTAAAATACGCAATTAAATATTCATTCTATCACTTAATAATTTACACCTTAACCAAAGAAAATACAAGCCAGCAGGAATGTGATATCATGCGCCAGTATATGCCAATAGAGGTAATATATATGCTCACCCAGTTTGAGTTAGCACTGATCTTAGGCTAGATGTTATCTTAAACAATTGCCATTATTTACATGTTGCTCAAGATGAACTAAAATATTGATACTGCAATAACTAAACATTGACCACAGTTTCATTGAACATACGAGAGTGACTTAGATAATAGAACACAAGATGCTTTCTTTTCCACAATTTGTTAGTGCCTTTATGATCCTGCAGATATTTGAAGATTATTTGAACACAATTTTGGTTCAATTAAATTCAATACACTGTGGGAATTTTTCAGATTTCTTTAAACAACAACCACAGACCTCTATATTGAACTTGAGTGCCTACGTGGAAATTTCCAGTCAAACTAAATTTGTCCGAATGCTGTTTCGATGCTAAATTATAATTTCTCGTGATGGCAATAATTGTGCTATCATCTTGCATTAATAAAACATTCTATCAAATTTATGATTTTATTTGGTACCCTATTGATAAAGGTCAGCAATAGATTGTTGTCATGAGACCTGATATGACGATCATGATAAAAGCAAATAATTATTTACAGGAATGTTAAGGTTTAAACTAGATACATCAACAGAGAGAAAATACTAGAACATTTTTAAAACGTATTACCCAATAGTTGAACATTACAGTATATGACATTAATATAAAAATGACGCACATGTGTAATTATGGACGAAATGAAAACAGACAATACCTGTTTGAAATGCCACTTAAACAATATCTCACCATTATAATGGAACAAAATGTTAACCGGTTCAAACTCGTGATATGGGTGTATAATGAGTTAGTGGAATTGAAAAACATAGTACATCAACCTCCAGTTCACCTTTCCCAACAATAACTGATGTGCACGGATTGCAGGAAAGTATAAATAATAGTTTAGTTTGTGGCCATAACCACAAAATGCTGCATAGAATAGACATCCATGGTTTTTTGGATGCATGGTTAGTTAAAGGCTTTAGTTGCATATTCTTATAGCCTGTGCACAATGGTAAGTTAAATCTTGCCCATAAGCTATAACTAAGGGAGCTAAGCATTTATTTTTGGTTGTCATCATTGAGCATTCCGAACATTTTATAGACAGTTCTGAAGCTACCGCATGAAAATGCGATTTGCCATCTCGCCTCGACATCCCAATTTCCAGCCGATCCAAATTACTTACCCGCTCTATAGGTAGGTCAGAGGTAAATTAGAACGCATGAGCTTTACAGGCTGCAGTACACTACAGGTAAAACCTAATCATGGCCTTGACTTCCATTGGCATTTAAAATAGACTCCATTTCTGCAGTTGTAGTGCCTTGGCGTCTTAATTGCAGGGCAGCGATGTTCTTGCGTTACATTCAGTTTGCTAATTTGCAATCTTATCAAGTTAGTTTCGCAGTACCCTTATCCTCCTACTTTTTCTTAACTAACCAAATGTTCATAAGTGCCGAGAGTGTGTTTCCCTTCAAATATTTCTGCATTTTTATCTGTTATCTGAAACCTCTTTCTTCTGTTCCCTTTGCTTTGTTGCCTACTTGCTGTCTCAACAGGGCACCTGGGGATTGAATTTATGGGTATGGTACTTTTGTTTTTATACGGTTTCTAACAAATGCTGACGTGTAATGTTGCTCGAACTTTGTTGAATGCCATTAATCCTGCACTGCATGACAGATTTGAAGTAACAGCCGTGTTTTTTTTTCTTTGCGAACACATCATGCAAACTGAGCTTGTGCACATTTTCGCAATCCATGCAAATGAACACCACGGCCACCGTTTGCATGGTTGTTGGATATTTGGATTCAATTAAATGTAAATTTCAGCTGGTTGCGGATTAAAACATTAAATTTCCTTGGGTAGAAACATACTGATTCGTAAAATAGATATCTCATGTTCACACACATTATTTTTATGAATAAAAAAACTTTGTATTATGTAAAACGTTAGCTATTCATAAGTATATGAAAGCGCTCTAGAAATGCAATTATTATTAGTATATAAAAGCACGGAAAATATAGAGTTGAAACAACAGTAAATACCTCGTAGAAATAAATACTTTCATACCTATTTATTGTTAATGCCTGAGTATCAGAGGTATATTTGGTTTCAAATCTCAAAGTAATGAATAATTTACTAAAACGTCACAATCTATCAATACCCACTTAATCCTGTACAGGGTCGGAGGAGGTCGGAACCTATCCTAGCAGACAAAGAGTGCAAAGTGGAGCTATACCCAGGATGTGACGCCAGTACATCGAAGGGCACTGGGAGGCAATTTACTCAGTAGGTCAATTAAACAAGGCAGCGGCATGTGTTTGGACGGTGGGAGGAAAACCGAGTACCCCGCAAAACCCACGCGGACACAGGGAGCGAGAACACGCAAACGCCATACAGAAAGGCACCCGAGTCAGGAATCGAACCCGGGTGTTCTTGCTGAGAGACAGCAGGGCTACTCACGACGCGACCGTGCTGCCCATGCACTAAAACAAGTTGCAGCGTTTAACTTAGGAATTTTAAATTTAAATCGCTGGCGACAAATGTGATATATGATAGCATGAACACTTAGCAATGAAACTCAAGCATAGTAATTAATTAGTAATAGTGACATTAAATAGTACATAACATAATATGTATAATTTTAGAGGAATAAGCTTACAAGAGTGGGTTATTGCTCACGTACGTTTTGAAACATATCTTTTACAAACAAAGCGAACCAAACGTACGTGTGAAATATATCCAAGCATAAATACACTAAATGTAAACACAAGTAAATATACTTTACGGAACGAAACTGAAACATTGAATACAATTTCCGTTTCAAAATGCCGTCGATAATTTGTTTTTTTTTCTTCTATATTTCTGCCCATTACATTTCGAAATGCCATTACGTTTTAGACGTTTTCATTTTGAGCACCGCTCTTGCTAATGAGCATCAATTATACAGTGCCGCTCAGAAAAAAATAAAATCACGCGCGACACACATGCGCACAAGCACATCAAGTGAACGGAGTTTATGCATGAATTTTATGCATGTATAGTTGAGTTTTTCTATTTGCGCGTGTTCATAATTTTAGCAGAGCTTTTCTGTAATCCTTTATCGCATGGTTGCCATCCCCCATCATGCTAACAAACCCATTAAAATCTTGGCAATAAGTTGATGTGACAGTATGCAGATTGCCTGCCATTGCTTTGATCGTAAATTGCTTGAATTAATGTTTTTGCATTTCACAGAGTAACCTCGCCCTAAAGAATATTCAATGTCTAACCTATTGTGAAAATATTGTTTTTCCATCTTTTCAAAGTGTTTTGTGTTGTGTTTTGAGTTCAAGCTGTGACTGAAAGTATGTATACCGATTCCCAGTGTGTCATCACATATTCAGTCATAAATACTAAGCAGTCGGATATTTTTTTTTCTAACAAATATATACATTTCCACAAACATTACCCGAAATCATTTGTGCGAGTAATATAAAAACTGAACTTCGATTTTTTTTCGTGATGAATTCCAGCTTTCAAAAAGTGGTGGCGTTTATTTTAGAAGTCTTGCCTTACCGATTATAGCTCCAGATGATACTGTAATTATAAATAATCTACATCCACTTTATTAACGAACGACCTAATGAAGGTCTCCCCATGTTATGTTGGCTGTGAGGGCTGTTTGACCATACTTTATGATACTAGTCAGTGCCTAAGACCTTTTCACATATAATTCGCTACTAAATATAGCCCTGTCATGGAATCAAACCCAGAAATCTGGGTTCATAAGGCAGTATGCAAACTACCCTGCCATCTTGTCATCCTGACTGCTCGATTGCTGTAACATAATTTAGTAGCCATATTCAATTAAGTAACCAGTATTCGCTGGAGATTTAGCTTAATATTTAACAGCAAAAGACACAATTAATTATTAATTAAAACGTGCCATATGGTATGAATCCTGATGTATTACAATAGAGCTTAATAACATAACTTGAAAGTATAACATAGCAAAGTTTTGTAGAAATATTTATAATGATAGTGTAGTGGTTAATGCACTGGATGTAACCACTTTGACCTCAGTTCTACTCCCAGCCATGGCTAACATCAGAAGCACGTTAAGTCTGATGCAGTCTTGGCCGCTGTCTTCTTCACCCCCAACGGAGATCAGCGTGCGAGATTTATTCAATCAAGCCGGACGACTGAACTGGCTTGGGGAGGCCGCTGGTGATTTCGCAATGGGAATGAATAACTACCGTTAAAAGCATGCATGAAATTCAGTGCTGCGTGTACTGAATGCAGTGGATCTCCTCCACATTGGGGGAAAACGAACATATTTCAGTCATATCTTGAAACCTGACCACTAAGTTACTCTGCTGCAGCGTTTGTGGCTCCGGTTTAACCTACTGGTCAGCATTCCCCTCCCTGACCCACTTTGCATGGGTTCACCTGTTTCATTGCCACAGCCATCTGGCAATGTTTGAAGGCAACTTTTAAAAGTACCCAAATGAGTTGTGTGCTTTAAAGTGAATGTTAATCATCTTTTGAGATTATTCGCACGAGCTGGAAAAAGTTTTGTGCAGGCGCATTAACTGATTCCCACAAGAAGACAATGACACTTTCATACATTTGGAACACTCTAATCATTTCATTCAAAAATGTCTCACCAGTGTGGAAGACCAGGCCAAAATACCCTCTGGAGGGACTCTTTATAATTTACCTCTAACGGAGGCCCTTCCCGCAAGTAATGGTGTGAGCAAAAAAATTTCGGTCCTGCGCCCTTGCATTTTTAATCATTATCTCTCTTTAATAAACGTCATTAATAACAACTATCTTGGTGTCTCTTGAAAAAGAGACGATGAGCATCGGGTCCTATTTCACCGGGTTAATTTAAAAAGCAACGAACTGCGTTTCATATAAGAGCTCCATTGACAATTGGCACGCACACAAAGACAAGAGTGACGCTGTTAGCGATCACCTATGCAGGCTGATACGGCACACTCTGCAGCCGCCTTTGGCTGCCCAGACGTACACACAGGTAGACGACCCAGGCGATACCGATTCACGAACGTAAGCTCATTGCACGTGTGCTGGTTTTGCTAATTAATGGCTTGTGTTGGTGTGCGGTTTTGTGTTGGGGCGTGGGCACAGAAGCGGAGGAGCTGTATCAGAAGCGGGTGTTGACCATCACAGGGATCTGTATTGCTCTACTCGTAGTTGGCATCATGTGTGTCGTCGCCTACTGCAAAACCAAGTAGGTGCTGCTTTCAATGGTTTTCCTGTTTTGCATTGCTTTCTAGGGTGGCACGGTAGCGCCGTCGCCTCACAGCAAGAAGGACCCGGGTTCGAATCTCGGCTCGGGTGCCTTTCTGTGTGGAGTTTGCATGCTCTCTCTCCCGTGTCCGCGTGGGTTTTCGCCGGGCGCTCCGGTTATCCTCTCACGGTCCAAAAAACATGCTGCTGCATAGATTATTTGGATTGCAGACTAAATTGCCCGAGTGCTCGGTGATGGACTGGCGTCAAATCGTGGGTATATCCCTGCCTTGCGCCCTGTGTCTGTCGAGATAGGCTCTGGCTCACCACGACCCTGTACGGAACTAAGCGATTTCTGACAATGAGATGAGATTGCTTTCTATAAAGTATGAATCTACAAACGTTGATGTTCGTGTAGCCAATGAGTAATCTATAGATGATTATCGTTATACCACTTGAGAGCTCAATGAAATCAAATCAGTAAGAGGTTGTCAAGTTGAACAGAAAACGCGCCAATTCCTTCACCATCTCAGCCCACCGGTGTGTTCAAAAGCGACCCCACAATATTTAACAAAAGATGTATACGACGTTTCGCTGATAACTTCGTTCAGCATCTGCCCGGGCAGTTTGGTGAAGGAATTGGTGCATTTTCTGTTCAACGTGACAACCCCTTACTGATTAGCCGTGTCGGGTGGTGGAGGGTTAAACCACACTATTTTATAATTTTTTACGTGACCTGACCCAAAATGGATTCCATTGATGATGTTGGTCACGAAAGCCTTCGAATTAAAGTCACTTGAGAGCTGTTTGTGTTTTGGGAATGAGGAATCTTCTCCAGACGAATCGATTCTAAAATCTCACGGCATTCTCCGTTTTAAAATTGGCTTCGCAGAAGTGTTTTTTTTCATAGGATTTTTGAAATTCCTTTCAAGTGCCCATTTTTACACTTGGTATAGCAGGGAGCACACTTTATCATAATCTTTCCTGTGAGATTGTTACACGGCAGTGAAATAGTTATTAAAAAACACATTTGTTCAAGTACAAATTTTATATAATATCCATTCGTTGTGGATTCAGCTTAGACGATAAGTCATTTCACTTAAGGCCATAGGTTAACCGGTCGTGGTTGGTCAGATTTGAACCCAGGATCTGTGGTGAGATATCAGCACTCTCACCTTTGAACAAACACGGTTCCCCTATATTAGCTTGTTTTTCAATAGCAGAGACAGAAAGACAAATGTTTATCATCACAGCGGAGAGTACCAAGTGAGCTTGCAAGTTCTGGATGCGGGCTTCCCGCGACACAACAACCATCCGAACTGACGAACGCAACAACATGAACGGCACCAGGAGATAGCACCAAGCTTGGGAGGTTCCCACTTTCCTGAAGCGCTGGGGCAGCGCTCTGTGCATGGATACTCATGGGGTCCTCCAGTTCAACGTTTTAATTTGTACTCATTTCTGAGGGTCTTACCATCTCTTTCTCAGACCCTATCATCCACTCATGCTGTCTGTAAACCGTTGTATAGATTGTAACCTGCCTTGATCATATATATTGT
>JAZEWT010000012.1:16081095-16096360 GCA_036362905.1 Mordacia mordax
TTTGCTCGGCAAAGCAATAACATCAGACGTTAAAAAGTCAAAAAGTCTGTCCCGGCCAAAAGCAAGGCGTTTCATGACTTTTAATGGTTAGCTGGGTGAGGAGGCCATGGGTGCAAGGTGGAAGGTGGAGTGGTGAGGATGCACTGCCTCCTTTGACATCAATAGCCCAATGCTTTAAGAAATGCAGAATCATTAAAGCATATGAAGCTCAGTCTCTGCAGACAAGTCATTTAATTAATGCTCAATATTCACTTGGAACTATTTAAGTAATCCTTGATCATGTTATTGAGGCTGGGCAGTGATGAACACGAGAGGTTGGTAGGTTACAGGAATATCACATCACTACATGTGTAAAAATTTGTTCATAAAGGGGACTTTTGTCCAATATGTCATATAAAAAGTAGAACTTAATAAAAAACCTTTGATCATAAATGATGAAAGCGTAAAGCGGGCATACATTTCTTTTGAAGGATACGTGGATGAAAATCGTATAGATGGCAATAACAATCGAACTTCTTGAGTACATTCAGCAAGCACATAGTCATTATTTCAATGTTTAATACATATGTAAATATTTCAGTCTCTGAAAAATGTAAAATAGCTATTTAAGGAATAGGCTCTTGTGTAAAAAAAAATGCAATTTTGCATATAACAGATGCATATTGTTTCAACAAAATATTGGATTTCTTTAAATATAATTCAGACTTTTTACGAAAGGGTTGGAAAATTTTTTTAAACACTGACATTTTAAATGATAAAGGTTCGTATTTAACATTTTCAGTAATATCATTTTTAACATCAGTGTTACATGATTTTATTATCGTAGAAACATGATTGTTCAGGTTAATTGTAACTTTTTGCAATTTCAAAGTATTGTGTCGGTCCCTCGTATACGTACAGCCAACAACTTCACATTGAATATTTGCTTACACTGCAAACGATCTTTTTGCTAAGTCAGTGTTACAACTTCATTGTAGAAAGCAGAGACAAAGACTGCAGAACCGGCTGAGACATGGAATGCATGGAATGAATGCCAATCCACCCAATGGGCCCCACAACCAACCACAACCACCGTCAAGTCCAGCCCCAGCTCCTGACAACAGCATACAGCTTCGAAATGTGAGTCTTCCAAATGCATTCAGACGCATGTCCCACGCACGCACATACACACGTGCACACGCGCACACGTGCACACGTGCACACGCACACGCACACGTGCACACGCACACGCACACACGCACACGTGCGCGCACAAACACACAAGCACACACACACGCACACGTGCACACATGCACACACACACACGTGCGCAGAAACAAACATCCCCTGGTATAACCTTAACAGACTGTAGGGTGACGGCACGTGCTGTTGGTGAGCACCTCGAAGTATCAGCGATGCACATGGTTGGGCATCGAACCCCGCGACGTTTACACACTGCACCATGTACCCATTTGAGGCTGAATGGACCTAGGAGACGCCCAGCACCGGATCAGAAAATTTACCACGAGCAAAGATCAAACTCGATTCCGGCGCACGGTGTTAACCGATCTCCATTGTCCCGTGCACACGCGCGTACACACATCCACGCACGCACGCCCACGCACATCTCAGCTAAGACAATATTTTAAGCCCGGCATCAGATAATGCTGCTTTACTATGCAGTGCATGTTGCGTAGTATGCTTTCGCGAGCATGTTTGCTAGATGTAGTAATTGCCGTCCACCCGCTGAATACAAACGAGCATTCTGCATGCTAGATGGCCATACACGTAGAATTTTAACTGACCTACACTGCAGGTGTCAATAAACACTCCCTTAGTGATGAATGCAGTAACACTAAATCAGGCACCTACATTTAAATTCATACCCATGTCTGACCACGACATTAACATTCATTACTCAGTGTGTTTTTTCGCCCTCGGCAAAAGTGTCTGTCCTATCTATAAATACGAAATGTGTTCTGCTTTTTTTTTGAACAGTATGAGAAGTGATTGTAAATGCTCAGGCGCTGCGGTTTGCGTTAGTGAATTGCTCTTATGATGAATTCTGTGCGTCTTTATTAAATTACCCAACGCGAATCAAGCGCACCTCAGTGTTCCATTGCCATGATGTGAGCAGAACGTTATCGCGTCCAAAGATTACCTTCGGGATACATATATATGTTTTACAAACAACGTTTGTTTGTTATAGAAAATCCCATTTGTTATTAACCTCGAGATAACAAATGCAGTGGATGGATGCTCCCGCGCGGTGTCACAGTCCGGACACTTCACCAGCCATCCAGATGTCACCGATCCGATTCGGTCTCGTGGTCATACCCACAGAAATATTTGGTACCCGGCAGAGAGGTGATCACCTGGTCTTGTGGGGTGGCGTAAAGTACCCCCCAACCTCTATCAGTATGCCTGTACAACGTTAAAGAGCAGGACACATACTAGTTAGACACTGGTGTAGGGTTTCCCAGCTCGATGCATGATGGTTACTGTCTAGACGTGTTATATTTTTTCTTTCGATGATAGCCGTGTCGAGCGCTCCTCCTCTCTCCTTCGCGACATTTCGCCCCCCACCCCCCACGTCGGAGGCGTCCTCAGGCGTCCCGAGACTCAGCGATGCGCGAGAACGTAAATGCGAGCAAGGCAGCGAATCGCCTTTGACGTCAGGGAACGTATGTAGCGCAGTCAACTCAGATTTCACTCAAGTCTCAGAGTGCCTGACGGTGGCCCATGCCGTGGTTGGCCAAACTCTCATCTCATCTCATTATCTGAAACCGCTTAGTCCTATACAGGGTCACGGTGAAGCCGGAGCCTATCCCGGCAGACACAGGGCGCAAGGCAAGGATATACCGACGATGGGACGCCAGTCCATCGCCGGGCACTGCGGGGCAATTTAGCCTGCGAGCCAATCAACCTATGCAGCAGCATGCTTTTTGGACTGTGGGAGGAAACCGGAGTGCCCGGCGAAAACCCACGCGGACACGGGGAGAGCATGCAAACTCCACACAGAAAGGCACCCGAGCCGAGAGATTCGAACCCGAGACCTTCTTGCTGTGAGGCGACAGCGCTAACCAACTGGGCCACCGTGCCGCCCGGTTGGCCAAAATGTCGCGAAGAAAAGAGATGGGGGGGGGAGTGCTAGACACAGCTACCCTGAAGAAAAAAAACTGCTTTAAAAATAAATCATCTTGCTGTGCAACGCCTCTAGAGCTCCCTCGCATGGAGACCTTTCCTCCAACACTCGTGTGAGCAAGCAACTGCAAAGCTCCGCCTTTGCGTTTTTAGACTCATGATCGCCCTTATGTTGTCTTCGTCCCTTATCAGTACCTGCCTAATCCTGTGGAGGGTTGCGGAGAGCCAGAGCCTATCCCGGCAGACGCAGGGTGCAAAGCATGGCTATACTGAGTATGGGAAGTCAATCCAGCACAAGGCACTGTGGATGGTTCAGCTGTAGGGTCAATTAACCGATGCAGCAATTAGACTGTGGCTGTTAACTGGAGTACCTGACAAAAACCCAACGCCGACACGTGGAGAATGTGCAACCTCCACACAGAAAGGCACCCGAGCTGGGAATCGAACCCAGACGTTTATTGCTACGAGGTGACAGCGGTATTTACTGTGCCACCATGCTGTCCTGTTCATATTGGTAAACATCAACTACTACTTCCCAGGTGTGCATCGCAAATCTTGACCACTTGAGACAAGACATCGTCAGCATTAGCAATGTTAGTCAATGCACTTCAATACGCCTTTTGTTATTATTTAGAGTTAGACATTTAAAACATGTATTTAATTCAAATTTGATTTCTTTATTGACTATAAATGATTTGAATTGGTTTCAAAGGATGCTAATCAATCAGAATATATGACCGTGGATCACATTTCCTTTACCGTTTTTAAAGCAGCTCATCAGTTACAATCAACGTGATTAGCATGGTATAAATTGGAGCAATTTAAATTGATTATAATAGTTGGGAAGAGATTAAAATCGTTTGGCATCAATGCAGAGCAGACATTTCAAACCATGTTTTAATTAATATTGAGCCGTTATTCCGTGTGAGCAAGTAGCGTGCCACGCACACGTGAGCAATCACGTTTAATTAATAATCTCATCTCATTGTCAGAAACCGCTTAGTCCCTGTACAGGGTCGTGGTGAGCCGGAGCCTATCGCGGCAGACACATGGCGTAAGGCAGGGATATACCCACGATGGGACGCCAGTCCATCACCGGGCACTGTAGGCAAGTTAGTCTGCAAGCCAATTAACCTATGCAGCAGCATGTTTTTTGGACTGTGGGAGGAAACGGAGTGCTTGGCGAAAACCCACGCGGACACGGGGAGAGAACATGCAAACTCCACACACAGAAAGGCACCCGAGCCGCGATTCGAACCCAGAACCTTCTTGCTGTGAGGCGACAGCGCTACCCACTGGGCCACCGTGCCGCCCGTTGAATTAATAGTAATATTATAATTTGTAACGTGCATAAATTCCACGCCTGATTGGGGACGAGGTATAGATTTGAAGGCTCGATGAGACTACAGGGAGGAGGTGGGGGGGGAGATCATCAGCCGGTGCCAACCTGCCAGACACTACTTCCTATATATATTATCTTATTATCAGCAGATTAATGAATGCGTGTTTTTAAGTTGCGAGAGGACACCGGAGAACCCAGCGTAAACCCACGCAGAACACGAGGACACAACGGCACACAAAGTCCACATAGAAAGGCACATAAAGCGGGACAATGAATCTCGTACATTTCAATTAATCCTGTTGTGGGACAGTTTCTTCTGACCGCGCTACCGATTAAACATAAATTAGGTGCACATAATACAGTTTTGTAATTACTGATGTAGAACCGATGCAGGCACACAGCATGAATTATTATGCTCATTATTGTATTTTATTTTAAAGCAGCGTTAGATAGATTCACAGTTAGGAAAATTTCCCAATTTGACTCCGATTAACTCTTCAACATGTTTTCTTGATATATTATTAAGAATCCGTATTTCTTAAATTGCATATGGCTCTGAAATGTGATGTGGCAAAGCGTCAAAATGTTATTGTCTGAGATTTGTTCTTTACAACAAATCTGTAATTGACAATGCATTACAAGTCATCAGAAGGGGATCATCTTCCATTAACGCATCAGTGTCTCTCATCTCTCGAGTATAGCTGTATAAATAATACATTGCACAGGTATCAGTAATCTTTACAGATTCGGGTGATAGTGAAAAAAGATGACGCTTGTTTTTCGTAAAGAGTAGAAAAGGTTTTTTACCATTTCTGGCAATTATGCAGGTGTTAAGATCTTAAACCACCAAATAGACACCTTTCACAAAGTGTCTAATTTGCAAAAGCCACACATACTTGTGGCAAAATATGCAAACAGGAAGCTTTGATAACGTATGCATTGTCCTTGAAACTGATTGGCCCACACCAGACGTGGCTTTATTTTAAGCCTGATTGTCAGATAATAAGCTTGGTTTTCGGTTTAAATATGACCTGGAAGGAAGAGAAGGAAGGTGGTGAGAAAGGGTGATAGATGTGTCCGGTAAATTCGATGCGAAAAAACACTTTTGTGTCACAGAAAGGCTTTAAAAAATACTTGTGGCATAGAATAACCCAGTGACGTGCAATAAAGCTCTCAAACTCCCACTGCTGCCAGCAAACATTCTTCATAAGTTCACCCCTGTGTAGCTACGGAGAGGAATCATTTGTTGCCAACTGTTGCTTTTCTTCTAACGCGAGTATTTGTATTGGAGTCGCTGTGTCTGAAGGACAGAAGAAAGATACTTTTGTTTCCACATAAGACATTTTTCTGCAACCCGGGCATATTTTTACACCTTTTCGTTCATCCAGTTATCAGTTATAATATTTACATATCTCATGTAGCATTGATTTTGGTGTACTCATGCAAAGTTGTTTTCTGTACGTTCACGTATAATCTGAAGCTCTTTTATCAGTTCACTGCTGATGACCTCTCCACGCTGTGACTGGTCATGGGAATTGTTTGACTATGCGTCTCCGCATCGCTCAGTATGGGTTCCTGAAAGGGGAAGCACAGTGCAGTACAACAATCGATTTGCTGCACCACTCTTCGGCGAAGACCTGTCATGAGAATTTCTACAGTTCATACTTATCCTCTGGAGCTTCAGATACAATGTTGGGTTTTTTTTTCTGAATCCCAAATGTTTCAGTGCCTGTGAGTAGCACTTGCCACTTTAATCTTAAAGCTGACAAGTTACACCCAAGATGGATTATCGTGCTGGTAAGCCATTGCCCAAGATTACAGTTTCAAAGAATACATTACCCTGCGTATATATGCTGGCACATGTAATGTGAATTGCAACGGTGACACTTTGTCATTTTGATCCTCAGCGTTGTCGCCAGCCCAATTTAAAATAGGGGGCAAACCTACTGCCTAACAGGTTAACTTTAAGTGAGTGGGCAGAATGCTTGTCAGTCGAGTAACAATGTCACTCATCGGGTGATCCTTATGATTTAAATGCCCCTCTAATGACAAAATGCATAGCGCATTGCATATTCTAAAACTGGCCCTCACTCTAATAAACAATGTAGCTACTTTTGCATTTCTCTATGTGGCAGGTCTCTCACAACGTTTTTGAAGTTTTAACACGACATTGAATAACAGTGGTATCATCCTGATATTTAACTTGTTTTGCTTTTCCTCGAATGGAATAACTTTATTGTTGTATAAGTCACGATAACAAACTGCAGAGTTGCAGGGTGCTTCAGTGTGTTATTTTAACGTTAAATTACAGCAACAAAAAACGTTCTAGACCATGCCCAGTAAACTTTAACATAAATAACCAGCAATAATAAACAGCGCCATGCCAGTCCACTACTGTGCGAAGCCCAACCCACACCGTTCATTGGGGTTGTTTGACCATACTTCACCATCCCGATGAAAATATGTTAATTTGGGTAAGGCAAGGTGCAGAACCAGTTCAGGTATCACTCGTCACTGATATTAGCGGTGACCCGCAGGTAAACAGGTTTCACTGTGCTAACTACTCCACCGCCATCGACCCACTTGAATAGATTGAAGGAGTAAATGAATGCACATTGAGTGAAACCGATGTCAATAATTCAGTAAGTAGTTAACGTCAAATGGTAAAGTGACACGGAAATTAGCGCACTGTTCTATATATACTCGGTTACCTGCGTTTCATTTTCACCACATCAGTAGTGAATGATATCCAAACCAGCGTGAGCTCCATCACTTGTTCACGTTGAGTAGCCTGGTAAAATATAGTTAAACGACGGCGACGACTAACGGGGCATGGGTATATTCTCATCAAGCATCAGATTGGCAGTGTTCTGTGAATGTATTATTATTCATGACTAATAATTTACCTCGTGTGGTATTTTACTTTAAGCTTCACTTTTTTTATATATATGTAAATGTCACGTTATTCAACATTCGCTCACTTCCAGCCACACTCTCTTGTAAGAGACTTCTAAATCTCACCCACCGTCTTCAATACATTTGCGGTTATTCAACGCGTCATCTCGAAAGAGCAGCTCTCGAGAGAAATTTTCATAAATCGAATAGTGAAAAGGTACATCAATTCAGTTTGAAATCGCCAAGCCTTTAAAATGTTTCATTAACCAATCCTCGTTCGCCATTTTCTAGACACGCGCCAGGGGAAGGGCGGGAGGGAGGGGGCTTTTGGGGGGAAATGCACGTTTGCTAAATGAATTTGGGACCATTGATGTTGTCAAGTCAATAATTGAGCTCACCTCGCAACATTCCCTGTGGACACTTGTCCTGAAGGCCTTTTTTTTTTCAACATCTGATGAACATGCACAAGGTCTGTGCATAGCACTAACCACTGCTTGCCCTGCAGGCTGCGAACAAATGATGTTTAGCTTCAAAGTGAATGGTTGGTTGTGTTGCAATCATTAAAAATATTATATGATTCCTTTATTTCTAGAGCAAGACGTTTTAATTAAATGTTATTTATTTACATATAATTAGCTTTGACTGCCAGGCAGTCTACCGTTGATATTTGCAAATACTTAAATATAAAATGTAATCTTTGTTTGCTACATTTGTATCAGCGTTCCAAAATAAGACAATCACACCAATGTATGAATCACTCTTGACATTTGATAAAGCGTCGGTGGCACGTAATCTCTTTCAAATGCCACCCTTTTAGAGATTAACGGTCTGAGCCCCTGGTGCACAAATAGTAAACAATTGCACATGTAGCACCAAGATGAATAAGCTCCACATTCTCACAACTCACTGCGCATTTGACATCCAAACCGTGAATACATTTGTGCAGATCATAGCGTTGTCACACGTTATACCAACTTGTAATATAACAACCCCCTGAATACACATATTAATTGATATGATGACAAAGTGCGCTTGAGCTTAGAGCACCCATAGCTACTCAGTGCTGGGAGTAACACGGTGTTATTTGAAAGTGTATGTCACTACCAGCACAGAATATTTATTTCAACTCAATGGTTGCATCATATTTCCTGGCTTAGCATTTTGCATGCGGTGGTATGAAGTGTGGTTACTCCCACCTCTTCCAACATGTCTGGCCAGCGAGGAAGAGAATGCCAAAATGCTGTCGCCCTTACAGAGGAACTCGATCTGATGAAGGCTGCTGCTGCAGCACTAGCGCGAGCGAGAACTTGTCGGGCTGCACATTGACATTCACGCTCGTTCCTCGCGAGTGCGATGGACAGACATTAGCGCGCGATGTGCCCGCTCCCAATTCTCTTGTGTGTCACGGTCTTTATGTCGGTGCAGTACATTCAAAAGAACCCGGGGCCGCCTGAGAACAGGACGGAGCAAGAGACGGATTGCTCTTTCTCCACGAGCCACCACTCCACCACTCCTACCATGTCACCCAGACACAACTGCCGGTGGGTCCCGCTGCGAAGCTGCTCAGACTCGTTGTTTTGCCCGTGTTGTTGGAGCGGTCCTCCAAACACGTCGCGCTGTTTCTTAGCCACTGCCGCTTCTCAGAGTGTTCATTCATCCCTCGCGAATTTTACTGTGTCCGCTAACCTCTCTGCCTGCTGTAATATATGGTTGCACCTGTGCGTTAAGAGTCCAGCAAATGTTGGCGTAAGTGCTTGCGGATGATCTCAAAAAAATGAATGTGCCGTGTACACGTATTCATTCCCCTATTAAAAAAAAACCACAAGAGTGTGTAAATAAACATCTGCACTTGACCATTGTCAACTAACTCATAGCGCAGGAGTCACCAGCTTTACAATGAGATTAAATTCAAGACGATCGTGCAAAGTGCATGTTTGGCGATTTCCGTTGCCATGCATTGATTCCACTCCTCGCGCTGAATGCCAGTTTCCATTACCATTTATTGATAGCAGTTAAATCAGTAATGCTGGAATTTTCAGTAATAACAACTGTATCACCATTGAACTAATTTATACGTTTGTATGTATGCCCATATGTGCTTGCGCATTTACATATAGAAAATGAGGCATGAATTAGATTTGTGTATGACATTCAAGCAGATATTTTTCGAGGAAATAGCTTTATTAGATGATTTGTTTAAGATTATGTGGCTGCTTTGTATTTCTCATTTTTGTTGGAAGACATTATACCATGGATTTTCATTCTAACACATTACTTTTGAAAATGATTGTATAAAGGTCATGCGTTCTCTGCTAATTCAAGATTATCTCGTTTTTTTTATTGAATGTCTCTTCTCATTGCACATTCTGGTTGAATTGTGAGTCTCTTGTAACTCTCAATAATACTCAGCAAGACAATAATGTGAGGTTTTATTTTTTTAAACGTCACAGAAGTGGTCGTATGGCCAAGAGTGTAGAGCTGACATAGAAAGCCTCAGTTTGCATGCAGGTCATCATTATAATAATAATACTAATTGCTTTTCACCCGAGGGTCACAAAGCGCTGCACAGAGCTGTGGAGATAACGGCATGTCAGTAACAACAACGACATCAACAACAACGATGTCATCAATAACTGTGCAGGCATGTCTTTAAATTACATTAGGGTTTGAGCTCAAGATGACAATTTTCCAGCTCTGAGCATAAAAAAATGCATCGGTTTGACGGTCACGTGATGAGCATTGCTTTAGAGAACGACAGGCGAGAAAGTGTCTACTGACTCTACTCCAAGTGTGGACACTATCATGGTGGCCCAGTGGATAGCGCTGTCACCGCACAGCAAGAAGGACCCGGGTTCGAATCTCGGCTCGGGTGCCTTTCTGTGTGGAGTTTGCGAGTTCTCTCCCCGTGTCCGCGTGGGTTTTCGCCGGGCACTCCGGTTTCCTCCCGCAGTCCAAAAACATGCTGCATAGGTTAATTGGCTTGCAGACTACATTGCCCACGGTGCCCGGTGACTGACTGGCGTCCCATCGGGGGTATATCCCTGCCTTGTGCCCGTGTTTGCCCGGTTAGGCTCCAGCTTACCGCGACCCTGTACAGGACTAAGCAATTTCTGACAATGAGATGATATGAGATATTTTCTTTCTTGGACATTTATATCTACACGTATAATAGTACTAAGAATATGTCAGGTCACTGATAATTTCCAGGCCCTCTCATTGGTTGACAGCCTTGATGACATCACAACCAGCCAGTAGATAGTGAACGTCACCATTTAGAGGTCAATGGCGATTTGGCCTAGGTGACTATGGACCACCGTAAAAGCGAGATTCACTAACACCAGGTCCTTGCACTACTCTGTGAGAATACTTAATGCATTATTCAACATAAGACATGAGAGCAATGTGATGAGCAGGATAGCATTTGGAAAAGACATGCATATATCTTCTTCTTCTAGGAATCTAGGTACTATATCCTATAGGACGTTGGTGACAATGGTCTTCCACAAATCTCTGCTCTTTGAACGTCAAAGATATGTTCATCCATCTGGAGAGACTCAACACAAGTTTATCTCTGTCGTCCTTCAATTTATCCAGTTATAAGCAGATTTTAAAATGTCCTCCTTCCTCATGATATGTCCGAGAGACTTCAAGTGTCTCCTTCTCATGAGAGACTTCAAGTGTCTCCTCCTCATGTCATTCAACACCTTCTTTCTTTCTACATATCATTCGTGACAAGACATTTTCATTGGAGGTGTGACTTGTCCGAGATACGTTCAAGATTTTTCTAAAGAACCGCATTTCAGTTGCTTCAGTCCTCTTTTCTATACTTAGTGATATTGTCAAACATTCTGATGCATGGGTGAAATCTGGTATAACGTGACAATATATCACATTTGTATAAAAAAATAACGGTTCAAAAATAATAGAAAAATATATCACGTGCAACATTCCAAGAGTCTACTTCATACAAAGCATATCTTTCCACAGACAGACGTTGCGTTAATTTAAAATATGTAGTAATATTGGCAGTCGAACTCAGCACGAGAGTATACATAGCCTGGAGAAAATGGCATGATAGAGAAATTTCTCTGGCAGTTCAGTTATTTTCACCAGACGATTTTCAAGTGCTTAGCAAACTATTGCAATTGTAGAAAAAAAAATTTAAAACATGATATGCAGGTGGTGCTAATGTTGCTATGCGACCATTTCCCACAAGTCTTGAACTAAATTTAAATTCAATGCGATTATAGCTGAATTACCATCATCTTATTTTAAAGCGCGTCTGAATCACAATTAGCTCACTGGCATGCGATATTTATTGCGCTAAAATAACGGGACAGAAGCGACTGCAGGTATGCTGGAGGATGAAGTTCAGTCATGAAAATAACACACACACACAGAGAAGTTCACACGTACACATCTGTCAACGTGCAAACGACATCCATGCTAACCTTTGTCCTGGGGAGGATTGATTGGAACTCATTCCCCTGTAGTGGCTGTAAATGGATCTCGTGCGCCGCGTGTTTGACGGTCTTGGCTCACTCGCCCATAGACAATTGCCGGCAGAAGAAAAATGTCCCACAAAATGGAGATATTGGCAGTTGGCTTACCAGGCAATGGGGGACAGCGCAGAGACAACAGTCATTGGTTTTCTTAGCACAAGGGCACTGCTTGCAAAACCTTGCTCCTCGTAGCAATGTTTGATGGCTGCATATCATACTTCGAGCATAAGCCACATTTTTTGAAAGACGAGGCAGACGTAGGAATGGGTAAAGGACAGAAATTGTAAAAGTGCATTATACAACTCCTGCCGAGGCAAGGCTCTCTACGAGAAGTTTGACAATGCCCCCCATAGAGGATATTTGGCCGATTCTTGCACGCGGGTCAAATGTCTTTGAAGAGATTAAATTACTCAGTAGCACATGTATGGGGTAGCACAGTGGTTAGAGCACAGAGCTGTCATCCCAACGGTCTTAATTAAATTGTCTGCCATGACTAAAATCAGTGGTTGGTGGTTTCTGAATCAGTTCTGAGCCCTTCTTTACCAACGGCTTGGTGAAATACGCATTAAACAGACCCCCCACGTGACCGACACGGTGTGGGAATGCCTTCATCCAGCAGTGAAATGACAAAGAACACTAAATTTAATTACATCTCACAAGCATAGCTTTAAAGGGAAGAGGATATCCTCAGAGTGGCAAGAATTAGGAGCTTCTTACTGGCCTGCTTTTTTTTCATGTGTATTGGGGTTAACGCTTTCCTCAAGCAACAATTTTGAATTTCAATCAGGCAAATACCCAGCCCCATGGGTGGCCTTTGACATCCACTGGGTGATACACCATTATTGGATATGGGTTTTTTTGTTCTCCATGTCAGGTGCATCCAGGACGTGTAATTGAATTATTAATAGGCTGCCATGCAATTCAGAGTGAATGGTGCACAAAGCCATCAATTAATCCATTAGTTGTAATAATAAGACTTCATTATTTCATTCAATTATTGCCGCAATCAACTTATGATAGTTGTTCTTCTGCATCACCAGAAATGTAGCCAATTAGGGATAAGTAATTTATTTTGGGGTTTTTTAACAGTATTTACTTATCACTGTTGGCAATCTTGATGAATATGTGAAGTGACTCCTCGGAAGCTATATACCTTATCTGATATTGATATTTTGGGGAGGCACGGTGGGCCAGTAGGTAGCGCTGTCGCTTCACAGCAAGAAGGTCTCGGGTTCGAATCTCGCCTCGGGTGCCTCTCTGTGTGGAGTTTGCATGTTCTCTCCCCGTGTCCGCGTGGGTTTTCGCCGTGCACTCCGGTCTCCTCCCACACTCCAAAAAAACATTCTGCTGCGTAGGTTAATTGGATTCAGACTAAATTGCCCGCAGTGCCCGGTGATAAACTGGCGTTATATCGTGGGTAAATCCCTGCCTTGCGCCCTGTGTCTGCCGGGATAGGCTCCGGCTCACCACGACCCTGTGCAGGACTACGTGGTTTCTGACAATGAGATGAGATATTGATATTTTGCACGGATGTTCGAAAACAGATCTTAAAATGCAGTTCTTGTAAAAACCGGGCGTTCTTCACCCGTTACATTTTTCCAGTGTGTTTCTGGGTTCCAACACATTTACTTCGGTGAGTCTCTTCCCACAGATCCTCCCAGCACGTGTAGCGAAACTGTTGGATGTTATGCCAAACAATGCACGGTACAACCCGAAAACACATCAGAGATCTATACAACTGGGAAAACCGACACCAGGGTATCCTTCAATAGTAACCTTTAACCACAGTGGCTTTTGAGCTCTCCAACACCGGATGACAAATAGGAAAGTCTACAAGACCCTTGTAGAGCCCTTCCACCTTCTATTGCTGAGCATTGCTCCAGCGATGCACAGCTCGGACCCCTGCAGTCTGTTTAAAGTGAATAAATAATGTTGGAGTCTTCCAAGCAAGCCCATTAGGAATGGCTGGTAGCAGACATGATCCCTCATATGTGGAATCTCTCTGGCGCTGCTGCTGCTGCAAATATGTACGTCAAATACAAGCGCCTGGCCCAACAGCCGCCAGTCCTCACAAAAAGCAAGCGACCCATTGACCTGGGTCGTTTTCTCTTTGGAAACACACAGGTCCTGGGTGGCGCACTCTTGGTCTGCTGCGAGTGCTAAAAGAAAATGGACCTTAGTGGGAATGATGGGCAATACGTGAAGTGGATGCATTTGGACGCAACAATGTAATGAATAAATAACGCTACTGTTGTGTATTAAATAACAACTCTAGCAACAACAACAACAACAAAACCTACCGGTCTACGGCTTCCCTTGCACTCACGTTTATGAGTGAAGAGCCAGTTTATTTCCCTACAGTATGCTCATTAGAGTGAAATGTTAATTCATTCAGTCTCAGTCCCCGTTATAATCCTGTTAAGGATCACTGTGAGCAGGAGCCTTCCCTGACGGACGCAGGACATAAGGCAAGGCTATACCCAGGTTTGGACGCCATTCCATCACCGGGTGCCAAGCGCCATTTCGTAAGGCCAAGTGATCTAGCCAATACGCCTGTGGACCGTGTGGGAGGAAACTGGAGTACCCAGCGAAAACCTACACGGAGGGGGAGAGAAGGTGCAAACTCCACGCAGAAAGGAACCTGAGCCTCGAATTGAAGCTTTACTCATTGAACGACCATGCTGCCCCAATGCGATGCATAATAATGACATATGGATAGCTTACTTACCCTATTGCGTGCTGCCTGCAATGCCGGTAATGTTGCCGTATCTTGGTTTATCCTACGGCCCATTGTAAATCCACCGCTAGATGAGTGACTCCCATCTTGTGTCCAGTCATAGATGTTGTTTACCATACTTCAACGTGTGGCCAATGTAGGTCGGGTGAATAGGGGAGGTGGGGAGGAGGGTACAAGTTCATAGTTTATATCTGACCCCACCGGTGTCAGCCATGACCAGAAATCAGTCTTTGGTCTTGTGATTTATAGGGCAGAGTGCTCACCACTGTGCCATTCCTTGGTTATTTTGAAAGCGGTTTATACAGATAATAGTTTTTTTTTTATTCATTTCATGAGCATATATCCTTCTTATTACGAAATCACCTATGATACAAATGAAATATTGCATCTTTTGGATTATTTACCATTGTTTCGCTCACACAATGACATTTTTACTTTTTAAAGAATATGACAGTGGTTTATAGTAGCTTGAATTTTTCAGAGATTTTTTTATAGATCTAGTTCTCTGTATAAATAGTACAGCTACTCGAGGTGCTGCTGCATTTAGATTATATGTAAATCAATTTTTTATTCTATTACATTTGCCCACTTCCATCTCATATCATTATCTGAAACCGCTTAATCCTATATAGGGTCACGGTGAGCCGGAGCCTATCCCGGAAACAC
>JAZEWT010000012.1:16110757-16123692 GCA_036362905.1 Mordacia mordax
GGGATAGGCTCCGGCTCACCGTGACCCTGTAGAGGACTAAGCGGTTTCAGACAATGAGATAAAATACATAGAACAACAAAAAAAACCTTGGCCAAACGAGCCAATTTGCATACGCAACTGTTTGTGACATACGTGTGATCTTGCTCTACCAGTTTCAAAAACAAGATCCTGCGTCGCTCTGAGACTCACAGCAAGGAACGAATCAGAAGTGCACTCGTGGCAAACGGAAGGCCTGTGGTTCAGATTCATTCGTCTTGGCCTGAATAAAGAACCACGTGGCATTGCATTCAATTGCATATCACATCACCAGTTCGCAAATACGCCCCAGGTATTGCCACGGTGACTTTTGCCGTTATGATGTGTGCCATTTTTTCAATGCTCTCTCCACCACGCTGAAACATTCATCACGTACAAACACTGGCACTGAGGAAAAGCCAGCTGCCTCATGCGAATGCCAAACGGGTCTCAGTTTAATACTCATCATCGACATCATTATCGCCCATCACCATCTTTATATCCGGCAGATTCGGTTTGGCGGTAACGGTAATCCATCGTAGATTGGCGAAATGGTGCTGGGAACCAGTACGATATTTCGCTGATGTTACTTGTGGCCAGGAATCTAAGGACACTGAGTTCACAGTACTATACTCTAACTACTGTGCAATAAGGAAACCAAGTCATAAAACTAACATTGTTTTACAAACGATCATACATAACGTAGGGCGACGCGGTGGCCCAGTGGTTAGCGCTGACGCCTCACAGCAAGAAGGTCCCGGGTTCGAATCTCTCGGCTCGGGTGCCTTTCTGTGTGGAGTTTGCATGCTCTCCCCGTGTCCGCGTGGGTTTTCGCCGGGTACTCCGGTTTCCTCCCACAGTCCAAAAGCATGCTCCTGGACTGGCGTCCCGTCGTCGGGTGTATTCCTGCCTTACGCCCTGTGTTTCCGGGATAGGCTCCGGCTCACCGTGACCCTATATAGGATTAAGCGGTTTCAGATAATGAGAGATGAGATACATAACGTAATGATGTGGGTTTTCACGGCTCGATGCATGATGATTGCTTCGAAAAGCTGCCCTCTCTCAGGACAGCCACGTCGATCGCTCCCTCTCTCCTCTCCTCGCGACGTTTCGCCTCACACGTTAGAGGCATCATACATAACTCCCCTGCCGATTTAAACATTCAAACTCTGTACTTAAAAAGGGAGCATACCACTGTGTAGAGTGTCATGGTCGTGCTGAACCCCTTCACCCATGTGTTTTCGTGTTGTAACGCAAGTTGTTTAACACGATGTCTGACATTACAACAGGTTTTACCGTATCTGGCGATTATTAGCTTAAGATCTTAACACCTGCATAAGATCTTAAGATCTTAACACCTGCATAATCGCCAGATACGGTAAAACCTGTTGTCATCTTATATATATACTGGCAAAAAAGTACCCATAACGATGTCTGACGTTTAGTTCCATGTGCAGTTCCTGAAAAAAGCCCCTCCGATTTGAAGCGACACGTCTGACATCATGCCAGACAGTGCACGGTACAACTTGACAGCACGTGGTTATGGGAGTCATTTAACTGTCTATGTTTACAGCACTTGTGGCTGCTGAACGCTTACAATATATTAAGTTTGATGATTTCTTCGAAAAGCCGCTCTTTCGGGATAGCCACGTCGATCGTTCCCCCTCTCTCCATCGCGATGTTTCGCCTTACGTGGAGGCATCCTCAGGTGCTGTGTGTGTGTGTCACGTGTATGACTCCTATTTATATGTAGGTACTATATATATGTGTTAAGTCACTGCTACAACGTTACTTTCTTCCAGGAACAGTGGAAGAAAGGCGGGGCGTTGAAAGGGATTCACTTTCTTATTCTCAAATTAGAATCACATTAACTTAATCCAATTCTGCATCTGACTCACCTACTAGTTTGTACCCCATGAAAGCCTGTCCAGTTTAGTGATTCTCTCTTGCTGTCAGCAGTGCAGAGGTCTGCAGCTGCACACTGCTGATTTAAAAAACGGGCCTCCCAGTTTGGCTGAGCTTTATTCTCATTTCTTTTTTTGCGGTTCATAGTTTTTCTGTCGTATGAATCTCTATTGCTTTAACGGATTAATCTCGTGCTTCTGTGGTGGATAGCTGCTGGTACGCGCATCTTGTCAAAATCGATTGTGTTGTTTAGCTCCACTGTGTGCTGCCGTTGCTGATTTATCCGTATGCAGCAAACACACTGCTGCCTCGTGCTCTTTCTTTCTTGTGGCGATTGTTCTTCCTGTTTGCCCGATGTACACTTCTTCAACTGCAAGGAATGCAATACACGCCTTCCGTCTGTAATGGCAGTCGGTCTTTGGCTGATTTGATTACGTCCTGTATCTTCTGACGGGTTGTGAAGACTGTTTTTAGTTCATATTTTTCTTGATATTTGCCGATTGTGTCTGTGGTGCCTTTCACATATGGCAGAAAAGCACTGGTTTTGGTATCTTCTACCTGATGATTGCTTCGAAAAGCTGCTCTCTCGGGACAGCCGCGTCGATGGCTCTCTCTCCTCTTCTCCTCAGCCTGAGGATGCCTCCAACGTGTGAGGCGAAACGTCGCGAGGAGAGGAGAGAGAGAGCCATCGACGCGGCTGTCCCGAGAGAGCAGCTTTTAGAAGCAATCATCATGCATCGAGCCATGAAAACCTACATCATTATATCTTCGACCTCATTTTCATGCCCTTTCTGTCTTGGTTCTGTCCTTATAGCATGTTGGATTATTGTTAATGTGATTCTAGTATGCAAGCAAGACAATAGAACCCTTTCAAATTGACCCCCACCATTCTTCCATTGTTACTGGATGAAAGCAACGCTGTAGAAGGTACTTCACATATACACAGTACTTACATATAAATAGGAGCCATACACGTGATACACACAAACACAGAGCCTGAGGATGCCTCCAACGTGTGAGGCGAAACGTCGCGATGGAGAGAGGGGGAGCGATCGACGCGGCTATCCCGAAAGAGCAGCTTTTCGAAGCAGTCATCATGCATCGAGCCGTGAAAACCTACATCGTTACATACATTACGCTTGTTGGGCGCCACGCTCGTGCAGTGGTAACATCTGCTAATAATAATAATAATTGCACTTCGAGAGCGATTTTCACCCGAGGGTCACAAAGCGCTGCACAGAACTGTGGAGGGAACGGCATGTCGGGCAACAACAATGACATAACGACAGAAAATCAGCAACAAAAACGTGAAGAGAACTGCATGTCAATGACAACATCAGAACATTTGTGTGCTTGATGGATCATCTCTGCTTAACAGAAAGTCCAGCCCGAGGTGGTCACTGATTCCTCCAGCTTCTCTGATTTCCTTCCATCACTAAAAAGTCCTGATTTATTAATTGGCCAATAATATGCTAATAAATACTTTAATTCGAAGGCTTTCATCACCAATATTGTCAATGAAATCCATTTTTGGGTCAGGTCACGTAAAAACCTTTAAAATAGTGTCGTTTAACCCTCCACCACCCGACACGGCCAATCAGCAAGGGGTTGTCATGTTGAACAGAAAACGCGCCAATTCCTTCAACATATGCGTTGAAAAGCGACCCCACAATATTCTACAATATTCTTTCGTGGAATATTGTGGGGTTGACACTATTTTATAGTTTTTTACGTGACCTGAACCAGATATGGATTTCATTGACATGACAATATATATTGTCTGGTGGGTTGGCGCCGACTAATCACATGGCTTTACTCCACCCTCTGCATTTTACCTCGCCCCTTCCAATGAAAACCTTCGCACTTATAAATTGTCTTTATTATAACATTTTATTATAATTATAGTAATAATAATAGTTGCACTTCCAGAGTGCCTTTCACCCGAGGGTCACAAAGCTCTGCACAGAGCTGTGGAGAGAACGGTACGTTAACAACATCTGTACGGCATATCAATAACTTTATTTTCTCACATCTAAGCTGTGCAGGGAAGGGCATGTCAAGGTTATCACAATAATTATATGTTGGTGAAAGAATGACTCAGGTTTAGTTTGGTTATCATTCACCACTCATGTTAGCCATGGGCAAAATCGGGTTCAATTAAACAACCCCTATGACGAACACGTTTTGTAGGAGAGAACTTCATCCCAGGAGTTCATTGACAAGTGATTAAAAGTTTTATTTGTATAAACGTGCAAATAAAACCTCTTGTATGGTGGAAATAAATATAATGCAGCATTGCAATTCGATGATCAAGATCAATCATAATTTGTCGTTGCTGAGCCAATGAATATACAATAGTTGTAGGATTTACTTCGGACAATCATGCACAGCATGTCTGAAGCGACGATAATCTATTCTCAAACACGCCATGCAATGTACGCATAATGAACATCATAATCAATTTTAATCTTAGTATTCTTACAGCCCTGCTGAGAAACCTGAGAAGTAGGGGTTTTTTTTTTACAAACTGCTATTTTTTTTTAATCGCGACCTTTTGTTAATTCACTGCAGAATGATGGCTTCGCCAGGATGTTCAGGTCAGTTATTTGACTATATTTCGCCATGCTGGCCAGCAGGTTGATCACAGCAGCCCTATGAAAAGCTGTTCGTGCATTGTGGTCATCCATTCAAATCATCCGCGTGAATTTACGGGTTGATTTGTTCAGAGTCGCACAATGAATTTATGGCGCAAATATCCAAATCCAAGATGAGATTTTTGTTGTCAAGCTAACAGAAACGCATAGTCATGGGTCTGATCTGATTGGACCAGGATGTGAGTAATGAGATTCCATTATGGCTGAACCTGGTGGCAGCTCTATTGAATACATATAAAAGTGAACCATTAGTCATTGTACAGATCGCAGGCAACAAAATAGTCAAGCGGACATGTGTCCTTGATACATTTTTACATATAAACAACAAAATCACCCTCTGTGGAGAAACACATGCACGTTGCCAGCTTATTTATTAGCTGCTTATCATCTTAAAGAAAGAGACTTTGCCTATTACATCTGGCACATGGATAGCGTTGATATGAGCGGGTCTCACTGCCGGCGAGGCAATGTGCGTTGAGACTGGTCCACAGGTTACCCGTGTTGGATCAGTCCCGCTGAGCTTGTGCACTCCCAGAGATCCGTGATGCTGATGTAAAAACGCTTTGATTTTTTTTTTTAAATGCGGAGTGGTATGTATGAAGGAGACGGGGGTTATAGTCTACTTAGTTACTTAGCAAAGTGCTGAGCTCCTTCTGGTGCAGAACTGAGCAAAAAATACGGCCCGCCGCCTGGATCGAACCGGAAAAAAACGTCTGTCCGACCCCCCTCCATAACGCTGAGACCAGACTCTCGGCTTCCGCCTTTAAAACAACAGCCAGTGTGTGTCGTATTACAAACCAGAGATGTTGCCCGCGACAACAAACCGAAGTTCTTATGTGGCCCGAGCTTGGAAGTTATTGTCCACCCCTGCGCTACTGGCTCATGATTACGTGAGTAATGTGTGCGTGATGCTTCAATTTTAGTAGCGAGTAGATCAAGGCACGGTGTTTATGGTTTGGCTGAGCCCGGGGAACAAGGACATTTGTCCCGTGGCCCAGCCCAACACTAGAATTGTCTTCAAAACCCCTGATGAGCTGTGCCGGACTTTATAGTCCCACACTCACTGCACTTGGCTAAGGAGTATCTACAACTGATTAGCAAACTTTAACATTTTAACACTTGTGAAAGGTAACTTTCAGGGGCTTTGAGAAATCAAAGCTCTTTATCATTGATATTTTAAAACTGCTTTTGACTCAAACTGTTTTGCGCCATCACAGATAAAATTGTCCAGTATGACTTACAAATTTTCAAATGTTAACTGCGTTTCTTACTACTCCCTCGCGTGTGCTTACCCTTTAAAAGCCTCGTTACACATTCAAGGTAAAGACAAAGCAGGCATTACATCACTTAGCTGGTGGCTAAGAGGATTTGTTTCTGGGTATTCCCAGAGGCCCTCCAAAAATAACACGAGAAACTAAAAGACAACCTTTTTCTTTTCTGGAGGCTGAAGCAGAAACAATCACACGTATCCCTATTTTTCTTGAATTCCACTAACAGGCAAGTGAGAGATAATGAGGCTCAGTTGCCCGCAAGCGCCGTGTGCTGAGCTTTTATTTTTTTAATGAATCATGTTTCCACCACGACCGATTCTCGCGCTGCATCTGCTGTGGCTCCTTGGGCCACAACCTTGATTAACACGGCTTTATTACTTCCATTATCTATTCTTTTTGTTTTCATTTTTGCCTCCGAGTTTATCGTCAGTATATGTTTGCAGGGTACAAATAACAGATCACTTTGCTTATAAAGCAGATGCAGATTGACTGTTTTTTTTACGATGTACACATTTCCTTGGGGCGGACCGGTAGGGTAGTGAGTAGCGCTGCCGCCTCACACCAAGAAAGACCCTGGTACGGTTCCCGGCTCGGGTTCCTTTGTGTGTGGAGTTTGGGTGTTTGTCTTGGTGCCCTGCGGAAATTGCCCCCAAATAAAGTGCCCTGCCATGTACTGGCGTAATTTGCCGGGTCTAGCCCCACCTTGCACCTTGTGCCTGCTGGGATAGGCTCCGGTCAGACCCACGAACTTATACATGATTAAGCGGGTACTGATACTGATATGCCATTAAAAAAAAAGCCAGGCTTGATGCTCTCTTCCAATGCTTGCGTTATAAAGATGTTCTCAGCACAATGCATTGGGAATAATAGCTCTTCGTCATCAATCTCTGCTCACAGCATTGGTGCTAACGAACAAAGGACAGTCTTTGCGCATGTATTATGAGGTTACATAGATGCTCTGGCTCAGATTACTTTCGGCACAGTAAGCGAATCTGTTTTCGGAATCAACGGGCACGAACGCTTTTTACTGAATGGGTCCAAGAGTTTGATCTGATTGAGCGGTGTGGGCATAGAGGTTGCGATTTCCGAGTTCATCTTTCCTGTACCATCGATTCTTGACCGATTGTCTGGGTGTCCTCGATGCAGTTCATCAAACAATGTTTGCAGACAACAGATCTGTGCAATACATTACTGCCCAGTGTCCAATGCATTTAGAATAGCAGCTGGCCCAGCGTTTGAAATGACATCATTTCAATCCGTCCCAAACAAACCGTACTGAACAGCTTATCTGGCATATGCAATTTCTGACTTAACTATTGCACTGCATAGAACACAGTCCGTTCACTTTGTAGATTAGCTACCTCATATGCACAGTAATTGAAGTTGGGAAAAATCACATTTGATGCGTGCTGATGATGTGCAAAGTATCCATTATGTTCATTATTAAATGTGCAATGTTATTAATGCTAAAGATGGACTGGGTAGATTCCAATGCTTTATTCGAGTTATTTGCTGCATTTTGCAGAAAGAAAATGCTTAACTCCATTATCCTGCTCTCTATACTTTCAAAACATTATTCAGTTATACCCAAATAACAAATGGATTTATTGAACACAACAAGGTTTATATCTCAAGACGATTTTACAGACAAAGAATTTTCAAAGGAATTCTGCCACACTCCCCAACACTGGCCCTGCTTTCGTATGTGTCTATTACACGAATGGAAATTATAAAGAAATTAAAAGGTCCACTACGCGATTTATAATGCTGGAAGTTACGCTTTGGTGCATGTGAGCAGCGCTGCTGCATCACAGCAATGAAGCCCTGATTTGATTCTCACCTCGCTATGTGGCGTTTGCGTGTTGTATCCCTGTCTTCGCGTGGGTTTTCATCGGGTACTCCGTTCCCCCACCCACAGTCTAAAAACATGTTGCCTAAGTTACATCTATGACCTGCGTATGTACACACGTATGTGTATGTACACATACGCATGTGTATGTACACATACGCAGACTCACTTGCTCCGTAAGGCTTTCAAGTCCTCCGGCTAGGACTATTGATGCGGCTCAGTGTTGTCGCGCTGGCATGATGGCTCGCTTATGACCTGCGCCTGCTCGGGAACATTTATTCCTTCCTCCGGCTTGGACTGTTGATGCGGCTCAGTGGTGCCGTGCCGGGATGTTGGCTCTCTTCCGACTTGCGCCTGCTCGGGAACATTTATTCCTTTATTGTTTGTTGCACAATTCCTTTTTTTTAATTGCTTCTTTTATGACCTAAAATTTGTTACTACTATTTGACTGTCAGTTGAACTGTCCTGATGTTGCTGACACACCGTTCTTTCCAAAGCTCGGTTTTTATAAAAGAGTTAAAAAAACCTCCAAAAACATTTTTATTGCTGATTTCCGTTCCTGTCTCGTTGTTGATGTGCCGTTCTCTGTAGCGCTTTGTGACTCTCGGATGAAAGGCGCTATAGAAATGCAATTATTATTATTATGCATAGTCTAAATATGTCGGTAACATATGTTATCTACATATGTAATCTATGTATTTTGCGTGTTTTTGCCCTGCTCTGATAAATGTGTCTTCAGCCTTATTTTATTTTTGCACTGGTGACCACGTAGAGCGTTATTTCGTTCGACTTTATGCTGCAATTGTATGCGGATGGGATAACAATAAAGGTGTTCTTATCTCTGTCATATTTTAATTTCCCTGACTAAATTACCCCCCGTGGCCTGGAACTTGCATGTCTCTCCCCGCTGGACAACTGTTAAAAAGAGATACAGAGCTAAACGGCTCCTTCCAGCGTGGCTACAAATTGACTGAATGATCTGACAAAAAATAAGTGTAAATGTCTATTGATCCAAATAAAGGTTTGTGACTTTAGTCATTTTCTGTCTGCTTCGTGGCTTTCATATTTGTGCAGCACTTTGTGACCCCCGGGTGAAAAGCGCTCCGGAAGTCTAATCTCATCTCATTGTCAGAAACCGCTTAATCCTGTACAGGGTCGCGGTGAGCCGGAGCCTCTCCCGACACAGGGCGCAAGGCAGGCATATACCCACGATGGGACGTCAGTCCATCGCCGGGCACTGCGGGCAATTTGGTCTGCAAGCCAATTAACCTATGCAACAGCATGGTTTTTTTGGACTGTGGGAGGAAACCGGAGTGCCCCGCGAAAACCCACGCGGACACGGGTAGAGAACATGCAAACTCCACACAGAAAGGCACCCGAGCAGACTCGAACGTGGGACCTTCTTACTGTGAAGCGACAGCGCTACCCACGGAGCCACCGTGCCGCCCGCTCTAGAAGTGCAATTATTATTATATTCCTCAGTGGTAGCGGTTATTGTGGTCATCGTTCATGAGCTCTTGGGTGAGACAACTGTAAAGTACGATGTGGTATGTCGCACAAAAAATAGAATATAGCTTGGTATGTAGTTACACTGCATACCTAAGTGAGCTTTTGTAATTACAACGATACGTGCATTTCATTGTGACAGTTTAATGTCCTGCAGCGGGGTGATAAGTTATTGTTTAAGCAATAAAACTTAGAAAATTCATTTGAGTGTTTGTATGCATTGGAGTTGCCTTGCGCTGTGCCTCGCTGTCACTTAGAACGGAAACCGGTCGCCCGCATTGATGCATTGCAGTGATTAATTTTCGACACCTGTTCAAATGCTGGCTGTCAGTGTTTTAAATTGTTTGGGAGGAAAAAAAATGTAATTTATTACTTATCTTTTTTTATAGTAGAATTTCCAGACAATGCCAAAAAAAATGTGTTTTCCTGCACCCAAAGTGGTTTTGAGGCCTATGGTGCCTGATTACATGGGGCCAGCTGTTAAACTCACCCATTGGGGGGGGGGCCAAAGGCAGAAATAATTTTTTGAGGCTCCCATTTCAATTCATAAAATCCTCGTGATATGACTGAACGGATACAGGCAGGAGATACAGATGTGAGAAAACATAAATTTGTCCATAATAGAGATACAGGCAGATGCGATAAGAGGATATAGGTGAGAGCGACTTATCAACCTTTTTCACCTGCACATTTTTTATCTTTATTAAAAATAGAATTTGAGCTGATGACTGCTAAAGCTCCATTTTTGTTTCTCCATGAAATATAGGGCCCCAAGTATTTTTAGCTTCTATGCCAAGCACCACCACGGCGTTGGGGCTTTGGTAAAATCTCTATGGAGAGCTTTTTCACGCACACATCTTGCAATGCTATAAATTAATGAACGCATGCCATCATGGGTCACAAAGCAAAATGTTTTACAGTTAGGTGGTTTTTACTGATGATGATTAGCTATTTGCACAAACATTTTTAGGCACGTCATGTGCAGATTTGGAAGACAGGTTTATTATGATGGATGCGAGTATATTAAGCATTTATGGCTGTAATTTGTAGCAAGTCATTAAGCACCATAACAAGCTGTTGACATTCTTGTCTGTCACAAATGTCACAGTGGTACATGTTTTGAATTGCGTAAGGGGTTATTTTTGGAAATTGGTACCAACAAAACAATTTCTTTCCTACTCTGCAAATAACATTTTTAAACATCGTGTTTACTCTGATATTCAATTTATATGCATGCGCCAGTGGCTCTGGATGATGAGAAGGCATTGGACAGGGTGGAGTTAATTTCCTTGTTCTTGAATAATTTGGGTTTTATTTAGTCCTGGGGGGGCGGCAGGGTGGCCGAGTGGGTAGCGCTGTCGCCTCACAGAACGAAGGTCCCGGGTTCGAATCTCGACTTGGGTGCCTTTCTGTGTGGCGTTTGCATGTTCTCTCCCCGTATCTGCGTGGGTTTTCGCCGGGCACTCCGATTTCCTCCCACAGTCCAAAAAACATGCTGCTGCATAGGTTAATTGGCTTATAGTCGAAATTGCCCGCAGTGCCCGGGATGGGCTGGCGTCCCACCGTGGATAGATCCATGCCTTGCGCCCTGTATCTGCCGGGATAGGCTCCGGTTCACCGCGAACCTGTACAGGCCTAAGCGATTTCTGACAATGAGATGAGATTTAGTCCTGGTAAGGTTTGGTATTCCCATCTACACTCGGCAGTTTGTCCTGACAGGTGTCGTTCTTAGCTCTGAGAACGCTCTGGGCAAGACTGCACATTAGAGTACCTCTACTATTTGCTGAATTTATTTGAACCTATCGTCAGTGTAATATGTCATGCGGAGGGAGGAAGGAGTGGAGGCAGTTCGATTTAATGTAACGCTTCATACAATTAGCTCTGATGCAGATGACGCTTTGATGGTCATAGTACACATACATAACTGTCCTTTTTTCAATCTACAGTTTCATTAGGGCCTCAGGGCACCGCATGAATCACGGAGATTGTTTGGCCATACTTCACCGCGTTTGTCACTGCGGATTGGTTGAGGCAGAGAGCGCAGTCGTTGGGGAATAGTACAGTTTGTTAACGGATGTTTGTTGACAACCTCTTACTTGCGATGTAACCACGCAGTCAGGAGCCAACAGCCCTTGTTTCATGCTAGGTGGCCATCGATCCAAGTACCATCCAGACTTGAAAAAGGCTTAGCTTAACGTTGCACCGAGATTGGGTACTTCCTCGGTCATTTAGACATAAACAATAACATATGTAACAGAACAAGTGTCTTTGCGAATACCTATTTATTACTCTTCTGAAAGCCTAACATTGTTTCACCTTAATGTTCGCACGTTTGTACGAGTACCATCAACTGGCCTGAGCACACTTCTGCCTTTATCATGACGCTGGAAGAACGTGTTACATGCTTGAAACAATATCGCTCTTAAGGTGGGTTCTCTGCTAATACATGTAATTAACCCCGAAAGTTCTATTTCCACTCTCCTTTCTATCAATAGCATTGCAGTTGTGTTGCATTACAGTGTGCAAACAGCACATCTTATGTTCTCTACTCACTCCCATTGCCATAGAAAATTGCTCCAGAAAAGTATTGAAAACAACTGGAATAAAAAATGTAGGGGTAAAATGTCATTTAATAATATGCAAATTGCCTTACTCCACTGTGATACTATAAAGAACTTAAATCATCTTGATTCTGTCCCCAATTCACTGATAAGTCAAATAAATCTGATAAAGAGGACGATACAAGATTGTATGCACCTTGAGAATCTCCGTTACGAGCCCCAGCTCAGATATAAACAGTAAAATTCTATAATGTCCTTTTTTACATGGCACAATAAACTGCCTAAAATCAGACTACAAACTCTCACTAAAATCTTGTCCTTAGCCATACATTATCACTCAGAACACAAATATATCATTGAGAATAGGAAAATCCACCGCCTTGTTTCAGAGGAAGTGTGGTCAGCTCAGTCTAACGCTTCCTTGGGTCGAGTTATGTCTGCCACTATAGATTTCAATGATGTTGTAAAGGCCTCCCACTGCAGTGAACTCTGGTGGGTATTTGGCCTACTTTTCCACGTTGATCGGAGCGTGTTGGAAGAGGTGTGCGTACTTACACTTTACCTATCATACACGGGCCTGCCGGCAGACTAACTGTGGCGCACCCCATAACACCGCAGGGTGTAACAGGGTCATTTGATATCGAAAAGAATCAAATGATTGAAAAGCCCACAGAGAGCCAACGCTGCAGATTCCTGGTTTCTTACTCCCATCCTGGAGGACAACTTACATCAGAGATGGAGACGTTCACGAGGAATTAATACGTTTTTCTCCGCATGCTCTATTGATCACGTGGCAGAGGGTCGGTACAACTTCATTCATTATCAATAACCGCTTAATCCTGTACAGGATCGCGGTGGGGCGGAGCCTATCCCGGCCGTCAGAGGGAATGTCGACGCCAGTACAACGCAGGGCACACTTTTCGGGGGCAATCTACTCAGCAGGCCAATTAAACCTTGGCAGCAGCGTGTCTTTGAACGGTGGGAGAAAACCAGAGTACCTGGCGAGGAAAACAAAAACTACTGGCACCTATATATAGCATTTCTAAATATATACACTAGCGTTTCACACCAACACGTGCAATCGCATTCATGATATTTATTGGTGTGGAGTTTGCATGCTCTCCCCGTGTCCGCGTGGGTTTTCGCCGGGCACTCCGGTTTCCTCCCACAGTTC
>JAZEWT010000012.1:16139216-16153179 GCA_036362905.1 Mordacia mordax
CCCCCACACAAATTATCTGATGGACTCTAAAACAGGACGGCACCAACCACTCGTTGTTTACGTGCATCCTTGTTTGTTTGTGAACACGCCAGCATAGAGGCAGGTGTGTTAGACACGTTGCGAATGTTGGCGTGCGCGTTATGTGATATCAGACGAAGCTGCATTAACCATCTCTGCATGCCGGGGCAATCGTTGGGAGAAAAGTCTTGATGTCCTCTTGATGATGAAATAATGGCTCTGGTTTAGCATTAAAACGGGAAGGTGAAAGGGAAAGCTGCTTATCGCCAACAACAGCCGGTGTGCCCTCCCACGCTCACACCTTGAAACCCAAAATCAGAGACGCAACTTTTTGCTCACAAGCCGGTGTCGTAAAACTTTTCTGGGATATTTAAAAAAAATCTAAGCTTTCCTCATCGCTTGCCCTTCTCATCGAAGGATAGTCTAATTCCTCTGCTGTCACTCAGTATTTTACCATCGCCCATCATCCCTTCCCCACAAAGTGGCGTTCATCTCCATCATATTCCAAGAGCCTATAATTATAATAGCACTTGTAGAGCGCTTTTCACCCGAGGATTCACGAAGCGCTACACAGAGCTTTGGGGAGAATGGAATGTCAACAACAACAACAGAGTAAATCAATTAAAGTAAAATAATGGCTATTAATTAATGACATGAATTGTCAAAATAAGAATTGTCAAGGGGCGGCGCGGTGGCGCAGTGGTTAGCGCTGACGCCTCACAGCAAGAAGGTCCCGGGTTCGAGTCTCTCGGCTCCGGTGCCTTTCTGTGTGGAGTTTGCATGCTCTCCCCGTGTCCGCGTGGGTTTTCGCCGGGTACTCCGGTTTCCTCCCACAGTCCAAAAGCATGCTCCTGGATAGGTTGATTGGCTCGCAGACTAAAATTGTCCCGCAATGCCCGGCGATGGACCAGCGTCCCGTCGTCGGGTGTATTCCTGCCTTACGCCCTATGTTTCCGGGATAGGCTCCGGCTTCACCGTGACCCTATATAGGATTAAGCGGTTTCAGATAATGAGATGAGAAGAATTGTCAAACGATTGAAGGAAGGAATAAGTCATCCTGAGCAGGCGCAGGTTAGATGCGAGGCATCATCCAAGCATAACAATTGTGCGCAGCATCAACAGTTCTAGCCAGAGAAGTTCAAGGACTTAACGGAACGAGTCTTGAGACGGTATTTGTATACAAGTTACTGTGGCTTGATGTAATGTTTATGCATGTGGTCGTGGAACTCAATAACAATTGCATTTCGAGAGAGAGTTTCACCCGAGTCACAAAGCTGTGGAGAGAACGGCATGTCAGCAACAACAGCAACAGAGTAGCTCAATTAAGTAAAATACTGACTGTAAATCAATAGGTCACAAAAGAACAGTTAACATTTTTGTTAAATTAAGGAAGGAATAGGCGCTACTGAACAGGCACAGGTCAACACAACAGGTAAAAAAACAAAAAAAAAACTTTATTCATTTGCCGTTCATATGTCGTTGTTGTTGCCGACATGCCGTTCTCTCCACAGCTCTGTGCAGCGCTTTGTGACCCTCGGGTGAAAAGCACCCTAGAATTGCCATTATTATTATCATCCACTCAAAGCAGGGCTGATGGATTATGAAGAATTCAAGCCCTCATGGATGGCACGGTAGCGCAGTGACTAGCACTGCTGCCTCAGAGCAAGAAGGACCTGGGTTCGGTTCCCAGCTCAGGTGCCTTCCCGTGTGGAGTTTGCGTGATCTACCCGTGTCCGCGTGAGTTTTCACCGGGTACTTCGGTTTCCTCCCACCGTCCGAATACATGCTGCTGCCTAGGTTAATTGACATGCGGAGGAAATTGCCCCAAAAAGTGTGCCCTGCAATGTACTGGCGTCAGATCCAGGGAATAGCCCCACTTTACGCTCCTCTGTTTGCCGGGATAGGCTCCGGCTCCCCACGACCCTGTATCGGCTTAAGCGGGTATTGATAATGATGATAAAAACATAATGTGTATGAAGGCACCCACCTACAGGCAAATCGGGTATCTCTGGCAGTGAGTGAAATAAGTCTGCATCTGAGAATTCTCCTCAGTGCATTGTTTATATTTTCTCGTTGTACGAACACATCTCCGAGCACCATCTTTACCCAAGGGATATGGTTGTAAGATTCAGGGTCGCCGATCAATTCAAGAAAGTTTTTTATATTTTTTGCATCGTTTTTACCAAACTGATTGCATTGTTTCTCGCCATGATTCAATCACGTTTGCAGAGTTTCTGCTGCACAATTACCCTAAAATGTACGGTTGCCCTTGAACCACACGTATAATTTGCGTACATTGAAAACAATTGATTTCTCACACACACAGAATCATTGCAATGCGTGTGCTTTGAACGTAAGAATCAATTTTATCAGTGTGTTCAGGCATCATCTTTCACGCCTAGCCACTGGTTTCCACCTGTACACGAACATTTGCTCGAGGAATCGTGTGCGCATGCCGAGTAAAAGTGTGCAGAATTTTTTTGTTTCAGAGGTAACGGGGTCTTCACGCGCTTTAAAGCAGCAGCAGCAGCAGCATCGTTAATAATAATAATAATTGCATTTCTAGAGTGCTTTTCAGCCGAGGGTCACAAAGCGCTGCACAGAGCTGCGGAGAGAACGGTATGTCAACAACGACATAAGAACGGCAAATCAGCAGCAATAACGTTTTTTTCTGCAGGGTTGTTTTTGTTAAAATCGGAATGGGGAGCGCTGAGATTTCAAGTCCAGTGTGCTGACCATGCCTTCGCAGCAGTAGCATCCCCGTTGCTCAAGCATAGGGAGGCACCGCACCTCAGCTATTCTGAGATTGATGATTGTTTCCAAAAGCTGCTCTTTTGGGATAGCCGTGTCGAGTGCTCCTCCTCTCTCATTCTGGACGTTTCGCCTGCCACGTTGAAGGCGCCCTCAGCGCTCAGCCCGAAGCAGGTTTTGGAAGCGCTCACCATACATGGAGCCATGAAAACCTACACCAGTATACTGTGAGATTTTCTAATCAGTTCAGTATCATTCATTCAATGTCAGTACCCGCTTAATCCTGTACAGGGTCGCGGAGGGGCAGAGCTTATCCCGGCGATAACGGGCACAAGGCGCGGCTATACCCAGGATGTGACGCGAGTACATGCCAGAGAACTTTTTTGGGGCGATTTATTCCGCAGTTCAATTAACCCAGACAGCAGCGTGTCTTTGGACGGTGGGAGGAAACCGGAGTACCCGGCGAAAATCCACACGGGCACGGGACGAGAGAGAGAGAACACGCAAACTCCGCACAAATTTACCCGAGCCGGGAACCGAACCCGGGACCTTCTTGCTGTGAGGCTGCAGCGCTACCGACTGCGCCACCGCGCAGCCAGAAATCCGGGGTTTAATAGAAAGTGTAACCGCAAAACAGAATATATTTAAATGCTCCACTGAGAGCTGCTCAACAGCCTTGTGTGTTTTTTAGGTGGCTGGGGTGTTGGGTCTGTATCCTTGAACATAGTACTTTGCACCAAAGAATATATGTTTGTAAACTGGCAGTAAATTCACAACCAAGGGCAAACAAAAGCAAAAGAATGTGTGCATATGCAAACATTTCAGAAATATACATATTTTTTGCGAGATGGCTGCGCCATATAACAATCACAAATGTTTTTTTTTTCCTGAACGCTGGCATGATGATGAGTGACCACAAGGCCTCTGGCATTAGTAGGAGACGTCGGTTCGTGCAGAAGATTGCTATGGTTGTTTTTATATTAAGCGCGAGGTAGTACAACAAGAAGGTGGACGGTTACCCCACGGTCAGTTAGGTTCCTTCTTTTCCAGTTTGGCTCCCACACTATTGACAGCGTGCGGCGCGGTGGCCCAGTGGCCCAATGGATAGTAACGCTGTCGCCTCACAGCAAGAAGGTCCCGGGTTCGAATCTCGGCTCGGTTGCCGTTCTGCGTGGAGTTTGCATGTTCTCTCCCCGTGCCCGCGTGTGTTTTCGCCGGGCACTTTGTTTTCCTCCCACAGTCCAAAAAAATATGCTGCTGCATACGTTGATTGGCTTGCATATTAAATTGCCCTCAGTGCCCGGTGATGGACTGGCGTCCCATCGTGGGTATATCCCTGCCTTGCGCCCTGTGTCTGCCGGGATAGGCTCCGGCTCACCGCGACCCTGTACAGGATTAAGCGATTTCTGACAATCAGATGACTCTTTTCAGCAATTCTCATCGTGCCTAACCCTTCGAATGATAAAGTATTCATACTGATAGTCGTAACATTTATAAAGCGAACGAAACAAACATTAGTGATCATTTACAGACGTTTATCATTTAGTTGCCGGATGACACCTCCCCTCCCCATGCCTTTCAGTCGTGGGTGTTGTTTGACCATACTTCACCACACTGAGTAGTGCCGTTAACGGATGGTCAGGTGGGCCAAGCTTATGGCTGGGAACCGATCCCAACTGACATTGATAGTTAATGAAGCAACGACCTCTAATAGGTGTCCTCAGAAGTCACACCATTATGAAATGCCAAAACAAAATTAACACTAACGACGATCATGTAACCCTTAAACGTATGGCTATATTGCTGCAACACTACTACCAAAACAAAGGACGTGACACAAATGCCTCTTGTTGAGCATATTATTATTATTGGTTTTGCTGACATGCACAAGTAAATCAAAAACAGTGCGTATAAATAAACATTGGTTTACTTGACTATACGAACGAGATGAATTATTTGTATGGGTTTTATGAAAATTGGCGCAGGAGTGATTGAGTTGTGTTAAATAGAAATTATTTATCAACTAAAACAAGAAGCGTCTCCGTCACGCAAGCTTGTAATATCATTGTTCATTACAGGGACACTGTAGCACATTGCTCAAGATGCTTTCGTGCTGGCATAATTTAATATGCTGTCTACTGTGGCGAAAACCCATCAACTATTTATGAGAGAAATATATATAAAAGCACGCATAATACTTGCCTCTGCAGAGCAGAATAAAGTTTCTGTGAGAAATAAAGGAAAGGTGTAACTGTTAGGCTGCATGCATAATTCATTTTAAATTGCGAGGATTAAAGTCACTCCTTAACAAGAGAGCATCGATCCTTGCTCACCAGCGATATTGAAGCTCTCCTGAATAATTCACGTAGAAATAAACTCATCCAGGGCTTTAGATGTGGACAATTTGAAGTACCATGATTGATGCGGGAGGTTTTTTGAAGGCCTAAGGTCATTTCAAAATAACGTACCATGCGTGAATATCTTATTGAAAAGGTGGTGGGGAAGGGGGTGGGCAGAAGAAAATATTTTTGCAGAAATAAATCTATTACAGTAAGTATCCGCAAACGTATGTCAATAACATGCGTGAAAAATATAAGCATGCACAGATTTGATGCAATGATAATGCTCTCAATAGTTTAACTTCACCCAGGTCAGTGCACCATCGAGAATCCGTTAATATCAGGCAGCGCAATCCAAGTAAAACACGCGTGCTGTGTGCTTACAGAGCAGGCGCGGAGTAAAAACATTGTTGCAGAGTGATCATTAATGAGCAAAACAAGAATAAACAGTTATTTTAAGTGTTCTGCAAAGAGCGGATCTTGTACCACGGACATTGCCAGATGTGTCAAAGTACTGCGAGCTGGGATTTTGTGAGGCTTTGCCACGAGCTGACAGGAAGCCCCTTCCACGTGATCTTTCTGTAGAGCTGGAGGTGCGTTAGAGGCTGTTTACTGCAGGTAAAAGGAGGTATTGATGGTCGCGCCAATTCCTGCGCTCCACGTTTGGCATATTCGTTATCGACTAGCGCGGTGAATCATTCTCATTTTCAAGGTGCAAGCGGGGCTAACAAGCAATGGTTATTTATAATTGCCATTAAATGAGCAATATAAGTCTTGACTATGCATAAGTTGGAAAGCAATAATGAATATCTTCTTAATACGACAAGGGTTGTGGTTTCCTTTCCGTCACCAGTTTTGTCACCTGTAGCCTTTTTTTTTACTTTTGACATTTCGAAAGTGAATCATACAGTCCAAAGACCTACATTGAGAAATACGACCACAGCAAACGATAAGTTTGAATTGAGCATGCTATCTCTGCACACGGGGTGAAAACCAAAATAGTCCTATGACGGCCTACATTTTGCTCCACGAGAAGTCTTCAGACGCAGTCTTAGCCGAATCCATCAAATACACCGTGTGACAGGTGTCTGAGATCATTAAAGGAATTCAACTTGCTATAGAAATTGCGGGACACAGTGGAGCCCTGGCATTGCTACCACTTTAGTACTCATGATCACAGGCACTGTTTATGTGGCTGTTTAGAAAAGGCACTTCGCCCACAGAGGTCCTGTGGGATGTCTTTATCAGGTTTGTGTGTGCCAATGTCTCATTGCACGAGTGACTTTATAAGCCCGATAAGAACGGCGATTGCACTCGGATATATCCGGCAAATTGCCAGAGAACAAACCTGAAACTAACTACTGCACCTATAGAAGTATTACTTAGAGCAAAACAATTATCAACAAATTTGCTCAAACATTTGGAGATGTCTGCCAGAGAGACACAGCTTGAACCGAGGATAGCCATTGAAAGCAAGTTGAAATAAAAAATATGACATGAGTGCTCTTAGCATCTTGAATTAAGACAGTAATGTTGATATTCGCTCACCTTGCGCCCTCAATCGGCCAGGATAGGCTCCATCTCCCCGTGACCCTTTTCAGGATTAAGCGAGTATTGAGAATCAATGAATGAAATGTGCCTAACATATAACTGTTTAAATCAGTTTGCGTGACATATGGTTCAGAAACATGGTCAATGAAGATGTGACAAGTAAAAAACAAATAAAATAAAAATTTTCAGCATACACACTTTCAGCTTCAAACACAAAATTTGAAGGTTCTGCAGAGTTTGCTTCTGGAAAAGGTGCTGAACTGAGCCTCGGATCTAGATTAGCCTGATCCATAAGCCCGATGTATCCCAAAGTATAAGATGTCCAATTGTACACCTTGACAAGACTTTTTTTTAAAGCTAACAAGTGAAAGTTCAGCTCCATAGCTTGGCTGTGAGTTAATAAGGATTTTGATTTTCTAAACATATACATCAATGTGCAAATATTTAAACATATGCTCCGAGAAAAGCGTGTTGGAAAAGGGGACATTCTGACAAATGCAAAGATAAGCAGCGAGACATGCGTGCGTTTATTCACACACAGAGAGAAAGAGAAGCATGGAGCAGGAAGAGGAGACCGCTGTCAGGTTGAAAACTTTGGCAGGACACGTCATTAGCAGAGGTGATCGTCAATATAATTATACTAATAATCAGTGGTCAAGATCAGTCGTGGAGTGGCAGCCAAGGAAAGGAACATGTCTGAAAGAACGTCCACGGTGGACCTGATAACCAGCTTGTGTGAAGGTTAAAAATTATTTATCGCATTGAAAGAGAGATCGTGGACGGCAGAGATTGATTTACGTCAAGAGTCTCTCGAGATGGATGAACGAATCAACAATGGACATTCTTAGAAGTTCCAAGAGCAGAGATTCGTGAAAGACCATTGTCACCAACGTCTGGTAGGATATGGTACATAGAAGAAGAAGATCAGATTGATTTACGTCAAGAGTCTCTCGAGATGGATGAACGTATCAACAGAGGACATTCTTAGAAGTTCAAAGAGCAGAGATTTGTGAAAGACCATTGTCACCAACGTCTGGTAGGATATGGTACATAGAAGAAATAGATCGCATTAAAGGATCGCAAGCAATGGTGGATGTCGAGTCACCCTAGTTTTTGATGATGATGATAATAATAACTTTTATGGAGTGATTTTCACCCGAGGGTCACAAAGCGCTGCACAGAACTGCGGAGAGAACGGCATGTCAACAACAACATCAGAACGGTTCAACTGAAAATCAAATTGCAGCAATAAATTATAAGACGTAAAATTAGTGGAGAAAAATAATAATTCTTCCGTAAACGAGGAAGGTATAAATGTTCCCGAGCAGGCGTTGTTTGGCAGAAAGCCATCATCCCGGCATAACAACATTGAGCCGTATCAACAGTCCTAGTCAGAGGGCTTGAAAGCCTTATGGAACAAGTGAGTCTCGAAACGAGATTTGAAGATGCCCAGGGACTCAGCTGATCGTATCTCCAATGGAAGGGCATTCCATGATAATGATTGACGCTACCAGTTTTTATTTTGTCAAGCTCGTAACCGCTTTAAAGGTGGTCAGAAATAGTTAACAGACACCGGTGATTTATAGGTGTGTGCGTGTGTATCCCTACATTAAGCACAAAGATGCTCCGGTTGGCTTTAACAGTGCTGTTACCGAGCATATATAAAGGCCAGCACACCACACAAGGGGGTGGGTGGCCAGCGCCACGCCCGGTCACTTTTATCTCTCCAGTGGCAATGTTTGAGGTCGAATCGACCTAGGGATAGGCCTAGGATAAGTTCAGAAAATTGTCACTGCTGTTGCCCGTAAACTCGGGTTTGCCGGATTTCCTGCGCAGCGCGCTAACCACTGAGCCACCGCTCCCCACAACCCCACGCAGCCTGACAATTAACGAGCTGAGCCACCTTAGATCCCAATTATATTTCAAATTGCTCCCTAACTGCAATTGCAAAAATTGATGGGTGGTTGTGAAGGGTTGCGTGTGCGCCTTCCTTTTGTAAAGCAAAAAAGCTTCTTCAATTTATTCCTATCACACTGTTACACTTGTCTCATTAATTTATTGGAATTATTGGTACATTTTTGTGCTGTGCAATTATGCTTGTTAGTGTTTACTTTATGGTCATGGTTTTGGTTTCAGCGTTGTACAAATTGGTGCTGTGAGTTTATTTATTTACCTTGTGCTTTTATATGCTGTTGCCTTGGGTGAGTTCGAACGTTTGTTGTGCAGCAGGAATCCCGCATCCAGAACTTGGAAGCTCATTGGGGTTTTTCCCTGCTGCAATAATAAACATCCATCCACCTTATGTGCCCATTTAGATTGCCGCAAGGGGGTGTGTGGGATTCAGACTAGAGACCGCTGTATTGTACATCCAGAATACCAACTATAGCGCAACAGCAGCACCTGTTTCCTGCAATAAACCCACGATGAAATGGCAAGCCTCATGCTTCGTGAATGGAATGAGGAGGGTTGTATTGCTAACCACGCAATGCACTCTGTGAGCGTACACATTTGCCTGTATATTCACGTACAACGGTCATCATCGCCGCGGCAATTCGTCTTCAGATCACATTTTAAAAATATATAAATGTTATATTGTTTGGTGGGATTTTTAAGCTGTGGTTTATGGTACGATATTTTGATATTCCCTGCACGCATTATTATATTTACTGCTCTATTCGACGTGAATTTTCTATGATTAGAATGGATGTTGCCTTGTTTTACAATCCTCCGGGTAAAGGCAATTATTCTATTTTATGTGGGTGCCACGGATCATAGAGAGAGCTGTCCTCCATAAAGCTCTCGGCACAGATTGTGACAAGAGTGTGTTGGGGCTACACTGTACTGATGATTCATAACAAACAATCTAAAAACAACTGGTACACAGGCGCCATGTTGCTTTACTGCCATTTTCTATGAAAGGTACACTTTTAGTCTTTTATGAATGGTAGCTAGAAACTGGCTGCTTTGCATGGTAGTATCATCTGCCAGATGGATTTATTTTTCCATTATATTATATAGCTTTATTTTCCATACGTATCAAAGTTTATGACTGGATGGGGATTTTTTAAGTTATCTTTTATGGAATTCGCAGCAGACTTTGTTAATCCTGTATTTTTAAACATCAGATAACCTTGTAAATATGTTACATTATCCATGCTTCTATGCATCCTAGTCTTTTCAACCTTTCTTTATGATAATGTTATACATGTCCATTGAGTAAGCTGGACAAAATAAACAATTTTTTTGTTGGCACGATATGGTAATAGACTCCACTGGTTAATAGTTAATATCCTGGGGTTCTCTCTTCAGCCAAACTACATGCTAAATGGTCGTGTTGAAAATGCTTGATGGTTTTTTATTCCCAATTTTATTGTCGGAGCTTGAATAATGTTCCCAACAAAATCTGAAATTGGCATATTCCGCTTACTTTTCATAGCACTGTGACCACTATGGCAAAATGGGTTTGATAGAGTGGCGTATGCTACATTTATTTTCCTCGTTGCTTTGCAAAACTCCCTGATTTCCATTGTAGGAGGAGTCAATGTCTTTTCATATTCAATGAGAACATTAGAAATGCCCCACAGTGGCCTCGAGTGAAATCGAATCCTTTTTTTACAGCGATTAATTTCGGCAGGATGTCATTGAAAGACTCACATTTATCTCAGCTGAATTGCCGTCATCAACAGCCATGATCAATCCATTGCTGCATGAAGGCCTCCCCACATCATCATCACTTCGTCTTGCAACTCAGTGGTTCATCTTATTGCGGACGGTGAACGGATGTCATTGCTCCGTGGCCGTGGTGGTCATTCTCTTGGGAAAGTTGCATATTTAGCTGCGATTCCATAACCAGTAGTACATTGATCATTCTCCTCCTCTCTCCGTGTCATGCTCACGCCCACGTACTTTTAGTCATCAATATGAGGTTTCCAATTTGCATTTTTGTTCTCTGGTTCATATGTTCATGTTGCCGTCTCTCGGAATACCTATCTTTTTGGCTTTGTCATGTTTGTGATATATTTATTGTTTGTGTCCACGTTTACAATCACCCATGTCATAGCAGGCAACGTGTACCGATTGAAAACATTTTCTGTTCGGTCACATTGATCTGCAGCTTTCGATTGTCAATTTTATTCAAGCAATGCGACCACCTGTCACTCGGCTTCTTGGTTCATCGCTTCCTATCACTCGCCTCTTTAGTTCATCAGCTGAAGCCCGGTCGTGTCTTCTATTAACTCCCCAGATATTGACAGTCGACCTCCGTTGTATTTGGCGGTTGTGTCTACCCCGTAATGCATTTGCCTTTACTTAATTTCCAGTGTGTGTACAAATTGCTGTGACGGCGCTCAGGCGGTGTGAGCGCTAAAAATAAATGCATCGAAATGTTTTCAGAGCGTTTGGGGTGACCTATAAACAACGAATGATTTATACAGTCTCATTTTACTGCGTCGGTGGCTCCGCGGGTAGCGCTGTCGTCTCACAGCAAGAAGGTCTCGGGTTCGAATCTCGGCTTGGGTGCCTTTCCATGTGGAGTTTGCATGGTCTCCCCGTGCACGCGTGGGTTTTCGCTGGGCACTCCGGTTTCCTCCCACAGTCCAAAAAGCATGCTGCTGCATAGGTAAATGGGCTTGGACACTAAATTGCCCACAGTGCTCGGCGATGGACTGGCGTCCCATCGTGGGTGTATCCCTGCCTTGAACCCTGTGTCTGCCGGGATAGGCTCCAGCTCACCGCAACCCTGTACAGGACTAAGCGGATTCTGACAATGAGATGAGATTTTACTGCGTAGTGTGCGCGCAGAAATATCTACAAAGCGTATGGCTTCACATTCAAACGCATCAACTGTAAATTGATCCAGGTTTCCGTGGCGCAATGTGTCGACGTTTCGTCTCACACAATTCCTGATCACTCAAAAGCCGGATGATGCCTCTGGAGAGCAGCTCTTCAGAGCAATTTTCAAACATAACATCCTACGGAAGAATGTCCAGCAATAGTTTTGCAACGCACAAAGTCGGCACTTTAGTTACTGATGTGCATTATTATTAAGCCAGAGCTGTGTGCATTTCATAGAAACAGAAATAATGAGACCCAATTATTGACGAAGTTCTCCTTACATTGGCAGTGTAGTAGACTTACGAATTAATTGGTAAACACATTTTGTATATAAAAAAAAACAGACTTGTGAAGCAAACGGGAGGTGATGAATATAGTTTTATAACATTAAAATCACTAGAATTTGAACACGTAAACAACATTGTTTATTTTGTATTTCATCATCATCATCATTGTCATCAGTAAATGCCAATCTGCTGTTGGATGAGGGCCTCCCCAATCCCTTGCCATCTCTCACGATCTTGTGCCTTCTTCTCAATGGACGTTTTATCACACGCGGTCCGTTTGTGCGTCGCCACCCCATCATTATATATTTATTATTCTCATCTCTTTTTTCCAGCAAAAATTTCGAATATGCGTCGTAACTATGTGCTCGAACGCATTTTTAGATTAGCAATTAACTCAAAACGTGATGTCCGTATTCCTCACGTTTTAAGCAGAAGCATCTGTCTCTACCTTGCACAATCGTGCAGTGAGTTTGTGAACTTCGTTATTAGTGCAGATTAAAAGATTGATACGCCTCTTTAATAATTAACAATAATTACATTGGGCGGCGCGGTGGCCCAGTGGTTAGCGCTGACGCCTCACAGCAAGAAGGTCCCGGGTTCGAATCTCTCGGCTCGGGTGCCTTTCTGTGTGGAGTTTGCATGCTCTCCCCGTGTCCGCGTGGGTTTTCGCCGGGTACTCCGGTTTCCTCCCACAGTCCAAAAGCATGCTCCTGGATAGGTTGATTGGCTCGCAGACTAAAATTGTCCCGCAATGCCCGGCGATGGACTGGCGTCCCGTCGTCGGGTGTATTCCTGCCTTACGCCCTGTGTTTCCGGGATAGGCTCCGGCTTCATCGTGACCCTGTATAGGACTAAACGGTTTCAGATAATGAGATGAGAGATGAGATGAGATACATTTATAGAGCGCTTTTCACCCGAGAGCCACAAAGCGCTTCACAGAGCTGCGGAGAGAACGGCACGTCAACAACAACAGCATAAGAACGGAAAATCAGCAGCAATAACATTTTTTCGAGTTTAAAAAAAAAATACTTTCCATGGTCCTGGCAATGACAAATATCGACTGCTGCCCTGTCATTTCTCCCCATGCATCTCGCTCTGAAGACACCACACCGTTTCGGTCACGATTGAACATGTCACATACTCCGATGGCTCCATGCCAAGAGGCTCGCCTCCTGCGCGCGTTTGTTTGAGGGAGCGTGGATGAGACCACTGAGCCGCTCAAGACCGGGAGCAGCATGAAAATGTGTTGCCGAATGTTAAGAGGTGCAGATGATTTGTCTGTAAATAATACTGGGTGCGGGCGGCGCGGTGGCGCAGTGGTTAGCGCTGATGCCTCACAGCAAGAAGGTCCCAGGTTCGAGTCTCTCGGCTCCGGTGCCTTTCTGTGTGGAGTTTGCATGCCCTCCCCGTGTCCGCGTGGGTTTTCGCCGGGTACTCCGGTTTCCTCCCACAGTCCAAAAGCATGCTCCTGGATAGGTTGATTGGCTCGGAGACTAAAAATTGTCCCGCAATGCCCGGCGATGGACCGGCGTCCCGTCGTCGGGTGTATTCCTGCCTTACGCCCTGTGTTTCCGGGATAGGCTCCGGCTTCACCGTGACCCTATATAGGATTAAGCGGTTTCAGATAATGAGATGAGATGAGATAATACTGGGTGCAAAGAATTCACTTCGACACCTAAAACGTATTAGCCTACTGACAAACAATGCCATTTACTAATGTGCAATTGTCCATTTAAAGAAAGCAAGAATTTACAGCCTTTAGTCACTCCACTGCTGGATAAAGGCCTCCTAGCGCCATGTTAATCAATAGGATTTTTGATCATACTTCAACACGCTGGTTGGTTAGCACGGAAGAAGTAAAGGCACGGGATTGGTTCAGATGTTTCTTATGCCGATGTTGTTAACCTTGTAATGATGTAGGATTGTAGGTTTTCACGGATTGATGCATGATTCCGGGGTGTGAGCAGGACAACGGAACTCTTTCAAGTGGACCCCGACAGTCGTCCATTGATCCTGGAATGCAGCAACTCTGTGGAGGGGACTCAACACATAACATAGTACCGACGTGTAAATAGGAGTCACAAACACGACACACGCACACTGCGCCTGAAGATGCGAAACGTCGCGAGGTGGAGAGAGGAAGCGATCGACGCGGCTGTCCCGAGACAGCGGCTTTTCGAAGCA
>JAZEWT010000012.1:16161323-16178007 GCA_036362905.1 Mordacia mordax
TTCCCAAATGTGTAAAATAAACAAGACACTTTGTGATTGCAACCAGTGGGATGATGAAAGTATTTTTGTGTGTTTTTCCTCCCCCGGTGCCGATAGATATAATGCTGGGTATTGAGCAACGCGGCCCTTTAGAAGACAGGAAAAAACACAATTCAACAGTCAGAAGTTCATTTGTTGTTATTAAAATGCACCAGATTTTAAGGCATGTTGAGTGGTGTTTGTGAAGTTAAAAGGGATTGTTCATATAAAAAAAATATGACCCACAAAGATGAAATAATTAAATGCAGTATGTAACAAAACTAAATTTAAAATGTGCAATGTGAAACTGAAGATAATACGAATTCATGCTTTGCAACGGCTTAGAGCATAAATCAAAAAGCATAAGCGTAAAGCGTGGAAATGGAATGCTATTAAATGACACTTTCTATTGGCCTAACTGATGCGGTCTCATTAATGTATTTTAACATTGCTGTTAAGGAGCTTAAAAATCCACGTGGAGTGCAGGATTATAATCCGCTGCACATCAAATTCCATCATGGTCAACCTTATTGGGAAAAAAAGTACGTATTCATGACATTTCCAAGACTCTAGTCTCAATGCATGTGAAATTACCATGTTTCAGCCTTGTTGGTCACTGTACATGGGTGGCGTCTCTCTATCTCTCATTGTCAGAAAGCGCTTAGTCCTGTACACGGTCGCCGTGCGCTGGAGCCTTTCCAGGTAGACACAGGGCCCAAGGCAGGGATATACCCACGATTGGACGCCAGTTCATCACCGGGCACTGCGGGCAATTTAGTCTGCAAGCCAACCAACCTATGCAGCAGCATGTTTTTTGGACTGTGGGAGGAAACCGGAGTGCCCGGCGAAAATCCACGCGGACACGGGGAGAACATGCAAACTCTACACAGAAAGGCACCCGAGCCGAGATTCGAACTCGGGTCCTTCTTGCTGTGAGGCGACAGCGCTACCTATGTGGTTTGCTTTTATTCCCGGTTAATACCGGCCGGTGCAAAACATTCCTGCCCGTGATGATGCGGGTATACACACCCATGGTAATTGGAAGCGTTTCACTAAACATGTGAACTACCTTGAAAGTTTACTTAAGAATACTTTTTGGTACTAAAATATTTCATTATAACCACCCAATAAAATACACATGCTACGACAGACCAAAGAGCGGATGGTATTTCTAATCTTAAGTTTTAATACTTTATAAAATATGTTGTTTATCTTGCTTTATATGACTGAAATGCGTAACTCATACAATTTTTCAATTTCATTTTTGAGGAAAAGTTAAGCAACCTGCAGAGCGATTAACAGATCACAAAACGCACTACTACTTAAAACCCAGCGCAGACAGACAGGCATTGAACTAAATCACAATACGGCATTTTGTGAAATGTTCCATATTCAAAAATGAAAGACATTTTACCCTTACTACGCTTTACATACCGTTTATTCTGCAATGCAACGGGAACTTATTACTACGCTAATAAAAGGACATTTAGGCACTCAACTATCAAATATTTGGATAAATAATAATTATGATCAAAGTGGTGGCATACTGTTATTGTCCTACTAGACTGGTGCCTCAGTGTAAAGGTGTCAACGTGGCTCTTAAAAGCAAAGGCTGAGGAGATATCGGGCCATATACCACCTGGTGCCTGGCATATCGTTGTATGTAGTGGGAGCTTCAGTTCTGGAATTCGGTTCTTGTAGAAACTGCTGGCACGTGGAACGAAAGGCCGAACAAGGGGTTGAAAAAAGCCTGGTATGACACTGAAACTCACCGGAGAGGTCGACAGAACAACCGTGAAAACCGGCTCTTTCAGAAACGCTAAGTTAAATAGCGCTGCGTGCTGGGGATGCTGAGGTAAAGAGAACGGATCAAGCACGGCATGCGTTGGAGGTTGCCCATGGAAACCTGCCGTGAATACGACACCAGATGATGATGATGATGAGTAATGATCAATGTTAATCGCACATTGGTATTCCAGAGATGCTCTTTGTGAACTGTGACCACCTTGTCCAAGACTTATTCACTTTATCTCCAGCCTATCTGTTTGTGCCATGAAGACGTGGCATTGCTCGAAACGTTTTCCTTTTTAGGTCCGCACGCAGAATTATTGAGGAATATGTTGAGATCTGATTGGTTCTTGTTATTGTGTTGGCTACATGCATACCTTCCTGGTCACCTTTGCTGAACTGGCCGCATGGCATTGAAGAGCTTTTACTGATGAGACCCAGGAGCTCAATACTGGTCTCGTCCTTGCTCGCTTAAACAAATTGCCGCTGACTTGCATCGCCCTGCAAAGCCGATAGGCCGACGACTCGAAAAAATAACTGTGGTCTGCAAGCGGAGGCACGTAGCGGTGGGTCTGCCTGTACACGGGCGAGCCAGAGGAGCGCTTAAGTCGCCACTGATGACTGCACGACGATGGGCCCCCCGGTGAGAACGGGCATCCGTGGCCCGGCGACGAGCGGCCTGGCACCGCCGCCGCCTCCCTGCACCGAGCGACGCATGCGGCGCACGCAGCCCTGGGAGCAGCGGGACGCAGCGTTGAACGCCTGGCACACGGTCACCTCGCAGTGGAGGAACACCTCCTGCAAACAGAGCAGCCGCAGGCAATTTGGACATCCGCTCGCTGGGGCACCCGTTCGCTGCGAGGAGGGGGGGGGGAGGAGGCAATCGCGCCGCGAATCCGATCTCCGTAGCCTGCAACGCTTCGCCTCCCCACGTTTGACTGCGTCGCCAGGCAATGTTTCCAAGCGCAGCAGGCGGAGGTTATGGTGTCAATCAAGTGGCGCTTTGGTCCGTCGGTGACTCTGGGTGGATGAAATGGTGGCGAGCGTGATGACCACTGGTACTGCTCACCCACCAAAGAACTACGCACGACTGCGATGAAAGTGTGACTGAAGACGCATGCTTAGATAATTGAGCGACGCTATTAAAGACTGAAGCGAAATGAAGACCAAAATGATAATTACCATAAAGTGCATAGAAAAATATTTATAGATTGCACTAATTGGCTGTGCTGGCAAATCTGTATTTCCCGGACATCAAAAGACCCAGTGTTTTCAATTTTGTTCATAATCCACCCCTAAAAAAAGTCAATCCTTTCACCAGTAGTTATCTCCTCTTCCAACATTGCAGAATAAGATCTTGTTGGTTCCATAAATCCTCGTATCTTGCGTCTTGTAGGTGGAAAACCTCACCATAATGCTAAGGTCCACTGGATGTGGAACGCTGCAGGAATATTCTCACGGGCTTGAAGGATTATATTTTATTCATATGTAACGTAAAACGGCAAAAGTGCAGCCCTGCAATTACTGACTCACGTCACCGCTAGCGGTGAGGCCTCCACTTAAAACAACTCTCGAGGGCTCCTTGAATTGATGTTTCCCTTTGCCTCCTATACTGGCCAGGTGTTTTGAAATAGTGTTTGTAATACAAACGTTTAAATATCCAAACGCGAGAGAAAGGTGAGGGGGGGACCGCTCACGGAGCACGTGTCCCAGCGTTTGTACTGCAGCGATGGAAACCCTAGCGCTCACGCAAACGCCTGAACATCCACCCCCCTCTATCGGCTCTCGACGCAGACGAGAGGGGGACTAAAGGGAACAGCGAGCTTGAAGGCGGTGGAAATGCTGCTCAGCCGCAGCCCCGCAGCACCGCAGCACCGCAGGGAGCATAGGCACGGGTCAATTTAATACAACAGTGTATTTTAACAGCAGTGTTTGTTCCTTCAGCCTGTTTCACTTCAGTTCAACATCAACATCGCCGAAGCTTTTGCCCCAGAACATATTTATGCGGCTCAGATTTGCGTGCGCTTTATCAAAACAACAAAGTCTTTACTGCCATTGATTTTTTTTCCTTCCAGTTATTAAATGCACGTGTGCTGTTGGTGGAGCAGTGGTTCGGTGATTGGCAGCGTGCTGCACGATGAAATCGCGTGACCTGAGTTCGATTCACGGCCAGGGCTAACGTTTGTGTTGAGTGATTACAGAATCGGTCCTGCGACCCCACATCACACTTCACCAAGCCACTATGACCCCAATCCCCCCCATGGTAAAAGAAAAAATCCCCCATGACCATTATAATATGGGGAGACCTTCACTGGTGGCTTAAAATTTTCTAAATTTGCATTATTATTATTATTACGCTAGCCAGGAAAGCCTTACTGGAATCTCAAGACTCTTGGTCAAGAGGGTACTGCCATGTTGCAAGAGTAAGAGCTCATTATTGCCACGCATATTGCAAACTTAATAATTTGCTATTAATATTCAGCATTGGGATGTGAGTGCAAATATCAGTTGCATTTTACTCGCTCTAGGAGGAAACCAGAGAACGTAGAGAAAACCCATGAAGAATAGGGGGAAATCAACATAAACGCGAGAAGCTGCTCTCTCGGGACAGCCGAGTCGATCGCTCCCTCTCCCTCCATCGCGATGCTTCGCCTCACACGTTAGAGGCATCCTCAGGCGCTGAGAGGCATTCTCGGGCGCTGAGGATACCTGTGTGTGACTCATATTTATTTAGGCTTAACATATACATAGTACCGACATAGAAATAGGAGTCACACACAGGACACACATACACAGTGCCTGAGGATGCAATCATCATGCATCGAGCCGTGAAAACCTACATCATTACAAACATAAACTCCACAAAAAAAAGTGCCTTAAACAGTTATCAGAACCAAAAGCCATCTTGCTGTAAGGCGATTGTATTACTGCTGTAATATTGCTTAATGACATTATAGTTCTATCACTGTTAATAATTGAAATGTTCACGATATGAAAGGGCAATTGTGAGGTGACTAAGTTCCCCTCCCTGTGACAGCTATACCACCCTTGGCTAATTGTCCACTCTGCAACAATTCATGCATTATGAATAGTAGCAGGCCTTCCTCATCATAGACATGCATCCAAAATAAGGTCACATGGTTTTATATTTTAGGAATACCTCTGACATCCATGTGGTGCATGAAGGGATACAAAACTAGCCTAATGGTATGAAATCCCTTTTTACTCTTCGAAGATGAATGACGCGCGTTGTGCGCGAATGTAAATATCTCTGCAATGTTGACGACTGACTAGAAGATAACTGATGCTGGGGTGCTTTCTTGTCGGTTAATAGTCAAACGTGTTTCCTTACACGTGCGATTGTAAAGGGACTCCTGCTTACCATGTTCTCTTTTCCCAAGAATTTGAATACTTGCACCTGATAGTGCTTGCTCAGCAAGCTGCTGGAAGGCAGAAGTCGGATTGTATTGTCCACGAGACACCTGCACCCACACGGTAAAAAAGGCAATTTTAATTTAAATAATACTCCACAATTACCTACCCGGAACAAACTGGGCTGGATTGAGAATTGTTTGTTGTGCCGTAATTGCAGTCAAACTTGTAGAGCGGTGCTGCACCTGCTGCTGCACAGAATATATTCACAACTCGCAAGGAATGCATTTTCTCCCGTTTAAGGAAATGATGGTCATGCATTAAAGTGTTTCTCCCACCCCTCCGCTCCCCTCATTTTGGATTTATTATTCCAAACAGAGGCTTGCAAACTAAAGCTTCAAGACTCATTTCCACAAAAACGCATTATGTTACAAGAGGAAGCCATGAACTCATCCACACTAAAATCCACCCACTCGTATCGATACATTGATGACGAGTTTTTTGTATGGCCACGCGGAAGACAGAAACTACAGGAATTCCTTAATCACCTGAACTCCATACATCCAAACATCCAGTTCACAATTGAAATGGAATAAAATGGCCAAAGCCCATTCCTGGACGTGCTGGTGAAAAGAAACGCTGATGGGACACTCAGCCACACTGTATTAACAGGAGAACACACATACGGACAAGTATCTACACGCTGAGTGACACCACCACCCAAAACATAAAGGGGGAATACTGCATACCCCAGCCCACCAGTCCAAAACAATATCAGACGATAGACATAAAAGACGAGCAACAACATTTACAAAGAGCACTGCCCAGCAATGGATACACAGAGATCCAGCATGCCATAAACAGAAAACCACAACTGTAAAACCATGAAAATAAGGATAAAGACACCAAAACCCGTGCTTTCCTGCCATATGTCAAATGTCCTACGGTCAAAATCAATAAATATCTGGGAAAACGCAACATAAAAACCATCTTCACCACTCCTCAGAACAGGAAATGCACAAATCACACAAAGATCGACTGCCATTGCAGACAGAAGGCGTGTTTCACATTCCTTGCAGCTACTGTGAAGAAGTGTGCAGTGGGCAAACAGGCAGAACAATAGCCACTAGAAAGAGAGAACTCGAGACTGCATTGTGTTTGCTGCATACGGAGAAATTGGCAACGGCAGCCCACACTGTACTCAGAAAATACACAACTGACTTTGACAAGATGCATGTACTGGCTGCTGTCCGCCACAAAGGCCAAAGATTAATCCATGAAGCAATAGAGATTCGCAAGACCAAAAAAAAACATGATGTACCAACAAGAAATGAGAATAAAACTCAGCCAACTATGGCAGCCAGATTTTAAAATCAACAGTAAATAATCCTTAACGGTAACTACAGATAACATGACAAATACGATTTAAATAAAAACCTGTGCAGACATCAACCTGAGAACAGTGATGAGAAACTGTATCACACACACATACACAAACACCTGAGCTTTGGGGGGGAAAAATTCGCCCTCCACAGACTTGTAAACAACTCGGTAGGCATGAATCAAATACAAATTCAAGGTAATCAAGGGTGGGTCGCATGAAGTTAATTTGGATAAAAAAATGCGAGAAATACGATAGAACACTTTAAAATGGAACCCTTTGTCCCTGGAAGGTAGGGGCACGTAAAGCACTTGGTTAAAGGACGCCTGAGGATGCCTCCAACGTCGGAGGCAAACGAAAGAGGAGGAGCGATCGACACGGCTATCTCGGAAGAGCACGTGCTGGAAACTGAAAGGAAAATGCAACATTGTTTTGGCGATGGATACGCGTCAAAGCAGGTAAGGCAATACGGAAGGTTAGACAATTGTATTCAGGCATGGTTGTACATACCTTCAATCCAGCTGTACGGTGGAGAGTTTCGCGAGCCATACACAAATTATGTCAATGAGACGCCCATTTTAAAGGGCAGCAAGATGTCAGCAGATGGTTTTACGGCAAGTAGGTTAGTGACCTATTGAAAAATGCTTGCTTGTCATTACCTTCATGCGAGAGAAAGCTCCACATTCTATATTCCCTCACAAATGCCACACGTGCAGCTTTTTTTTCCTGAATCGACTCCGTTGAGGCCTTTCTTGGTAAATAAATCATTATTTTAAACAAATCGTGTTCCAAATTGTCGTGTTATTTCCCAATACAAAAAAAAACAAATCTGATTGTTTTCCTGTGATGCTCCTCAGAACACCACAGCACTCCTCTTACTTCTATTTTACTCCATACCTATGTTAAATGAGATGCAATGAAGCCATTATATTTGCGTATTAATTGATTTATTAAAACGTACTTTAGTCATAACTTGTGAATGTTTCATTTCATTTTGAAGTCTCTACACGTAACTCTGACTTTTCATGTATTAACCATGTTGCTATGTGATCCAGGTCTCCACGAGTTTTAATTTTCCCTCATGCAAATGAAGCTCTGTGTATTAGGGATATCTTTTGATATATGTTACATTTTGGGTGGTACGGTGGCCCAATGGGTAGCGCTGTCGCCTCACAGCAAGAAGGTCCCGGGTTCGAATCTCTCGGCTCGGGTGCCTTTCTGTGTGGAGTTTGCATGTTCTCTCCCCGTGTCCGTGTGGGTTTTCGCCGGGCACTCCGGTTTCCTCCCACAGTCCAAAAACATGCTGCTGCATAGGTTAATTGGCTTGCAGACTAAATTGCCCTCAGTGCCCAGTGATGGACTGGCGTCCCATCGTTTGTACATCCCTGCCTTGCACCCTGTGTCTGCCGGGATAGGCTCCGTCTCACCGTGACCCTGTACAGGACTAAGCGGTTTCTGACAATGAGATGAGATGAGATGTTTTACTTTTTTAAATGTATGCTCTCAGATATATGTATTATACTTTGTTGAATAGCGTTCGTAATAAATAGATTGATATAACACCGTCATTACTTAGTGTTTGAGATCGTCATATAAAGGGCGGCGCGGTGGCGCAGTGGTTAGCGCTGACGCCTCACAGCAAGAAGGTCCCGGGTTCAAGTCTCTCGGCTCGGGTGCCTTTCTGTGTGGAGTTTGCATGCTCTCCCCGTGTCCGCGTGGGTTTTCGCCGGGTACTCCGGTTTCCTCCCACAGTCCAAAAGCATGCTCCTGGATAGGTTGATTGGCTCGCAGACTAAAATTGTCCCGCAATGCCCGGCGATGGACCGGCGTCCCGTCGTCGGGTGTATTCCTGCCTTACGCCCTGTATTTCCGGGATAGGCTCCGGCTCACCGTGACCCTATATAGGATTAAGCGGTTTCAGATAATGAGATGAGATCGTCATATAAACACGTGGATCTAAGGGACTTCCAAACACCATTCCCCCCCTCCCACCCAGCCGAGTCCATTAAATCGAAGTTCTCTGCTCTATTAGGTGAAAGCGCGTTGTGAATGCGTGCGCAGAACCAAAAGCAGTTCGGGTCCACGAGTCCCAAAGAGCTCTCCCGTGCGGCCGGTACCCGTCTCGGATGAGAAAGTACTTGATGACGTGGTTGCTGTTCCGGCCGGGCGTCGCGTAGCACCGCTCGACAAACACCTCCAGCCCGTCGAGCCGCGTGGTCGGAGCCAGGCCAAAGTAGAGCGGCTGGTGCAGCTTCACGGCGAGGGGCATCTCGCCGGGCCCCACGGGTGCGTCGAAGCCGGACTCGCGGTAGAGCAGCAGAGCAAAGGGGAAGTGGCCCTGGCTGTGGCCCCGAAGCCTTGGGATGGGGTTGCCCGGCTTGGGGAGGAAGCCCTGAGAGAGGAGCTCGTGACGGGGGAACTCGCATGACACCTGGGGGTGGTGGCGGGAGGGACGGCCGTCGGCTGGGAGCGTGCGCAATCCCGTGAGCAGATCGTCGTCGACAGCAGCCGCCGTCAAGTCACTGCCGGATGAAGGCCTCCTCAAATCTATGACTATACTTCACGCCGGTCAGTGTGGGTCCGTGAGGACCGGTGTTCATTATGACCATCGGGCACGGTCAATCAATCCTCCTGCCGGATGAAGGCCTCGCCAAGCCATCGCCACGTCTCGTAATACTGCAATGTAATGATCGACCGAGCAGCTTCCTGCACACGAGCTGATTTGATGGCTCCATCTCTTGGGCGGACGTTCGCTCAAATGCATTTTATTACTTTGCTGCCACATCGTCATCATTCTTAATCCATTGGCCATCATCCCTTCTTAGCATTACGTGTTCTGCCTAAACACAACTACATATTTAATGGCGTCTTTAACATGTGTGGGTTCCATCGGTTCCTCTTTCTGCCTCTCATTTTAATTCCAAGTTTGCAACTCCTAATGTCCGTTTGTATTTACCCAAATTTCCATAACCCTCTGCGTTTGCCGGCAATCATATTTCCGCATGACACTGGCGTTTATTCGATTCTCATGTGGAGGGAGTGTGCTTGCTGTTTTAGGTTATTGAAAGGGCTGTGTAAAGTCTGATTTTTTTTTTTTTATATCTGGCCACTCCGATTTTCTCTCTGATGACATACACCTGAGAAGAAAAGTGTGGCCAAATGTCATAATCCAGCATCGGGTTAAGAAGCTTGACCTTCCCTTGCTCTTTATTTTAACTCTTTGAATCACACCTGGCCATAACTTACATCATCTTCACTGAATCTCACTCTGAACAAGATAAACAAGAGCACACCAGCCATGCTAATGAAAAAGAGCAGAGCATCACCTGTCAAATACTTCCAATTTCACATCCATCCACCCCATCATACGATAATGTTGTGCAGGCCAAACAACCACCTTCACATCTCTTTAAGCTTTGCCTCCAGATGCTCTACCCCCAAAAGAGCAGCCACTGATTGCAGATGCCATATTTTACATTTTATTCAGGTTTCACCTCCTGGTCCCAAAAGACCAAGAGTCCTGAATTTGATCAGAGAATAGATCTTACATTAACCTCGAGCCACTTCAAAGGTCAGGATGGGCCACATCCATCAGCTCCTGTGCCTTGCAAGGGCGGCATGGCTCTGCATTTTGTTGGTAGATGCAATATATTAGCATTTGGGAGGAAACTGGAGCAGTGCCTTGGATGGCTGAAAGGTGAAAGTGCAGCCTCGCAATTTCTTGCTCCCGCCAATGCCGGTGGAAAGGCCTCCAGTATAGAGAGAGCTCCACACAACTCTTCTGGAGGATAGTCGACCCACTCTTCTAGGCTGGTTAGACGTCTGGGAGGAGGTGGCAGAACTCACACTTTACCCCACCTTATGAAACATGTCAATGGATTAAAGGTGATCATGTACCCATTTATAGGGGGATACAAACACTTGACTATAATGTCATCTGCTGCTCTGATGGATTGAATTGGTGACCTCAGGTTTGCATGTCTAGGGTGCTAAGCGTTAAACCACAGCAGCTGAAATGCTCATCGAACATCAATGCATATAAGAGAAACTCACTTATTTACATGAACAGAATTCAGAAGCCTATTTGCTGTACTACCTAAATGCTATACGAGGTGGATGTCTAATGCACATCATTGATTCATTGCCATATAATTTGCCAGCTCCACTTACAAATCATTCTTAGAGCTGGACTCTACGATTATCTCCGTAATCGACCGCTCTACCGATTATTGGTTAAATTACTCAACTGAGGAGACAACGCAGTAATAGTTGTGGAGGGGTGGGAGAGACGCTCTCCAGTCTCTTGGCACATGTGCCGCTGAACGGGAGGTGATGTTCAGCATTGGCAGCCACATCACGCTCGGTGTGCCTGAGAGTAGGGGGGGTTCCACCTTCGGGAGAATCGATATCGAGGCAGCCACCGTTCCAAAGATCGCCCGAATAATCGACCGCACCGAAAAATAGTCGATTAAAAAAAGTTTCGTTGACTGATTGACTTCAATGATCAATCATCCCAGCTCGACGCTGATTTACCAGCGTGCAGCACTGCTGCCGACTGACGGCCGGCCAGCTTTAATTTCCGTCCGAAATAAAGCGGGACACATATCGAAGAGATAAAACATGGGATAACCAAAAAGAAATATAAATAAAGAGACTCGCATAAAAGAGAATTAAAAAAAACGGATTCGCCACCACTTTCAATATACTATTAATCCCAGCACCCCAAATAGATCAGATTGAACTCGAGGCACGTATATGACCACAGCAATTTTCCGCACGCTTAAATTGGGTGCATCTCTACACATAACACACCTGGCCTCCTGCTTACTGGGCAATACGAAATAGCTTTCGCAATTTGGCGATTGTTCCCCGAAATAACGTGATTAATGAAGATTTACTGAACTGGAGGTGTTTTGGCGCATCGATTCGTGGCAGTTTCATTAATTGGAAAGTCATTGGGATTTACTGCTTTTATTGCAATGTTACACTTGTGTAAAATTAGCAAGGGGGGGGGTTGTTCTTCATTTTATATATCTAGAATTTTGTTAAGTGGGTTTGAGAAGGTCACATCTCTAGAGTGGATGACGGACGATGTTCAAGAATCATAACAAGGAATTGAGTTGGCCTAACAGTCTACTCCCCCAGGATACGGAGCGATGCCGCCGGATATATTATTGTATGAAAAGATTTCGAGCTGTGGCAGCAGCTTGGCGGGGCATTCATCCAGCAACGGACTGAACATGGTGCTTCAATTGAGATGATATAAACACACACACACACACACGTACGAGCTTGCAATGTGCAATGTCTTCTTGAAAATGTGTACACCTTTGCCTCACAATGTCACAATGTCCTTAGCTGGCACGGAGCCACATTCTACATAAACGATATTACAGTACATCGATTCCTTTTCATCCTCCCCCCCCCGCCTTTGCACATTACTTCTAATGGTATAGTTGGATATAAACCAAAGAAACTGTACGCGTTAGCGAGGCCGGTGCAAGACATTGTTTACACGCTGTACTCGCAAATCGTGTTGGTGCATAAGCCCGAAGAAAACAGGTGAGATGTTTGGACGATACGTGCCTGAATAAGAAGCTTGCTTGTGCGGATGATCATATCGCCATTGCTTCCAGGACCTTGCTTTGGTAGACCCGTCAGGACATTTCTTGCAATAATCTTATCTGCCGTGACCTGCCGTGCGTGCGCGTGTGTGCGTGTGCATGTGTGTGTGCGTGCGTGTGCGCGCACGCATTCCAGGCCACGCATTTATAGGCATCGAAAAAGATAAAGTTTGCGGAATCGTTTTCGCTCGTGCCGGCGCAAAATATAGCAACTTCATGGCGCGTACAAAGTAACAAGTTGCGAAGAGAATCCGGGACGGTGTTAATGCAGCGTTCCATCCCCGTGGTTGCCAGGAACATTGATTTGTATGCGGAAACGTCTCCACAACAGAGAGGGAAATGATCCACCCCCCCCCCCGTTAGTTGTTATCTTTAGCGGAGCATTTTCACTGCTTGGGCGGGCGCTATCGATCCGAGGCGTTGTTACCTCCAATGTGGTGCCACACGTCTTGAGGCCAAAGTGCACGTTGACGTGAGTGCCGTTGGAGATGCCCTTGCAAGAGGCGTTGGCCAGAAAGAGCTCCAGCCCTCGCACCTGGTCCTTTGGCACGGCCACGTCGATCGCGTCGGGGCTGCACCGCACGGGAACTGCAGAACAAAATAAAAGTCTCGCACGTTGCGTGCGTGCGTGCGGGCTCGCGTAATACGCTCGCAAATATCCTCCGCCGGGTGCAATGTTCTGCACAGGCTTTTGGGACACGTTTTTAAGCGAACACTGCGCAGAGAACGAGCAGGCGGTGTGGGCCACCACCGAGCCGCCTTTGTCTCACCAGCGCTGGTGTTTACACATCCCGAGCAGGTGCTCATTTAAGGCTGAGCCTACCGAGGAGAGGCGTAGAGACCCGAGTCAGATGTTCGTCGCCGATGTTGACAGTCACCAGGTTTGTGGAGCAGTGCAATTAATGAGCCACCGCTTGTGTTACCCACGCGGACTGTTTTTCAAACGTTTCCCCATCTAGTGATTTGCAAGAGAGCAATTTCCGACATTTATAGAGCGCTTTTCACCCGAGGGTCACAAAGCGCTGCACAGAGCTGCGGAGAAAAGGGCACATCAACAACAACGGCACCAGAACGGAAAATCAGCAACAAAAACTTTTTTTTTAAATACACATCGTTGCAGAACATTATGACATCACTGTCATGCGAGCCTTTAACATCAGTGCGGTACACAGTCTGAAAGTTTACATAATCTTTCTGAGGTCGCTTGGAACTAGATTTTCCAAAATGAGCCATGGCGCAAGGCAGTGCTAGAAATGATGATTAAATCTGGTCTGATCAGCATCAAGTGCTGCGGTTTTCAATGACAGACGTGCCACCTAATAAAATAGGTTTGGAAACAGGTGATAAAAATAAGCTGTACGATTAGACTAATATGTGCAATGCTGTAAATATTTAAACAAAAGGATAGCTAATAAATTGTTAATAATGGAAATTAATTTGTGATGATAAAGATCAACTTAATTTAAAAGGTAAATCAAAATTGTTCATTTCCAGGGAGATTTAATCTTTTTTTTTTGCCACTTTACATTCAGTTGAGATTCCTGGCGTCATACAAATGGCCCATTTGCGCAAACTGCGCCAAGAGAAATGGAGCAATCTCCCATCTACGAAGAGGTGACAAATTGTGCATTAGTCGGCCGGTGCACACTTACCCAGTGGTAATGCTGGCAAGTTGGGGGGCCCCTAAGCTGACATTATTTTTGGGATCCACCCGTTTCAATTTACAGCATTCCGGTGAGACGAGCAAATGGATATAGACGAGGGGTACAGATGTGGTGAGAAAAAAAAAGAAATGTAGACCAGCGTAGACACGCGGTGACGAGAGATGCAGACAAAACGGAGACAACATTGAAGATAACAATAATAATTGCATTTCTACAGCGCTATTCATCCGAGGGTCACAAAGCGCCGCACACAGCTGCGGAGAGAATGGCACGTCAACAACGACATAAGAACGGAAAATCAGCAACTATTAAGGCTTTTTAATAGATTTTTTTTTTAAGATACGACAAGCTTTAGCTACATTAATGATGGCTAAAATAAGCTATAATAAGATAACACTGCTTCACCGGCTTTGTCATTAATTATCGTGTCACGTTCTCTACCTTACTTATGTTCATTAGGATTTCACATCGAGCTAGACCTTATTCTCCTGCAAATCACGAGATGGGGAAACGTTTGGGAAACAGTCGGTGTGGGTAACATTAACCCTAACCCTAAATTACACACATCGTGCGTAATTCTCTTCCCATAAATACGGGGCCACACAGCGTGAACGACCTGATGGGCCCAGGCTCTTGTTGCCTGCGGCTGCCCTACGGCCGGCACCGCCACCGCCACTGCCACCGCCCCACGGGCCGCCGCCGCCACGGCGCTTACCCTGGCAGGTGCGGTTGTCCTCGTCCAACAGGAGTCCCCGCGGGCACTCGCAGCGGTAGGAGCTCTCGACGGCAACGCACAGGTGGCTGCAGCCCCCGTTGTTGGTCTCGCACAGCGCCATCTCTGATTGCGATGAAAAGAGGTCGCAAAACGAAGACGCTTTGCCGTGGAGTTGCCACGGGGCGCCGATGCTCCCGACTAACGCACTCTGCCTGTTTTGGTGGTCGCTCACTGTCGTGGTAGTGGTGTGTGTAGAAATATAATGGAGCAAGTGTTTGTACGTATGCACACGTATGCTTACGATTTGAATCATTTCATGGTAAAATACGTTACCACGAAAGAATTTGAATCCTGTCGCGGTGACAGATTTTTTTTCTGCAGAACACGAGGGAGGTTTTTTTTTTCCCCGTTTCTTCCAACTAATACTGTTCGGCTATTGCAGTTTTAAATTCCCACTTCTGCACTAGCGTCAACCCTTTTAGGCACTCTTCTGCTTTTATCACTAGCTAAGTAGAATGGGTTATATGACTGTCTGTAGGATAGGCACTTTGCTAGTTACGGTAATGTGCCACTCTCCGAAATGATCTAGCGTGTAGTGGTATACTTCTTTGGCATTGTAAAACGGAGTATTTTTCCATTTATGTGATCTAGTGTGGGTTTTTTTTTTCAGTAACACTACGGTTTATAGTTCAAATTCATCTTCAGGGACAATTGTGTTGGCAGTAGTACAGCAGTACTGGATTAAATAGTTTCACCAGTCTTACATTCAAACGCTGCATAAGCCAGTGATTAAGATAAAATACATCAGCACGTCAGTGTTGTGTGCAACGGTTTTTCAGATTTAAAAAAAGGAGTGAGAGTTGAATTTCACGTGGGAACACAGGTTTTGAAAACGTGAACAGTAAGTGGCAGCTTTCACGCGTCAAATATTACATAGCGTCATTCGAAAATATACACGAAAAGAGCGAGCGAAGCTTTTTAAAAATATGACATTTTTAAAACGCGCAGTGAAATTAATTACTCTTAGATTTTAAATGATGCGGTGTTGTGTTCACGAATGTAATCGTTTCGTTAGAGCGATGCGTTTAATTTGATAACATTCTCTGCTATGCGACAAAGATGTTTTGTGTATGGCATGTGTATTGCTATATATACAATTTGCACGATTCCGGAAGAAGATATTTGGGGATTTGTGGCATTCCGCTCGAATTCAGTGCATATATATTCCGATGCTCACTTAGCTTTGGAGCCTAACGGCCAGTGTTATGGTAGCTGATTGAGGCATCCGGCGATTGAAATAAATTCATATCCAATTGTATCGAGACAAATCCACATCGCAGTACAGTGGAGCCAATTCGAAGGGAGAGAGAGTGCATCAGCGTGGATAACGATGAGAGGGAGGGGGATCTCTCGGCATAAGAAACCCGGTGAGCAGCAACAGCAGAGGCACCACTCCCCACAACAGCATCGCGATTTTGCGCATTGCGCACTAAAAAAAAAGTGGGTCACGCAAGGACGTGACTCGGTGCGGCTTAATTAAGTCATGTATTATTTAATTTAAATTAGAACCACTTTCGTACGTTCTGCCCGCATGTCGGGGAGCTCGCGAGAGACGTGGCGCAATCCGCCTCCGGACCGGCCCAGGACCCTCTGTCCCTCACCCAGACAGGAGTGTGCGTCAGAGGACAGCACCCAGCCGACCGGGCACTCGCAGCGGTAGGAACCGCGCAGGTTCACGCACACCTCTGCGCATCCTCCGTTCGCCTCCTCGCACTCGTTAACATCTGACCGAGTCCGGACAGTAGTAAGGGTAGGGGAGGAGGGAGGTGGGGAGGAGGGGAGGTAGAGAAATTTCACAAAAACGCCACCGCCGGATGTAATATTTATGAGACCTGCTTTTGTACTTCTTGTGGAGGAGCGAGGGAGGGGGGGGCGCAGAAATGGGTCCTCGTGCCGATTTATTCACCGCCCACACATGCTGCACATATTGACCCAATTGCTTTCTTTGCACTTTCATATATATATTGAGTATTGCGCTGTCATGGTTTATTTACTCCTCCCGGAACCGCGGCACGCCACGAGGTGCTTTAGCGATACATCACCGGTGAACACGCGCAACGCG
>JAZEWT010000012.1:16178021-16200359 GCA_036362905.1 Mordacia mordax
GGGGAGGAAATCCTTTTTTTTTTCTCCTGCACGGTTCACAGACAACGGCAAGAGGAATCTAAAATGGTCCTGGCCTCAACAATCACAGAGTCCACCGAGCACAGTGATCCCTCCACAATGTCTCTCTCGAGTTGTCAATAATTGGACCCTTACACGGCAGCGTACGTTTACACAGCCCTCTGACAATCGACTGCTTGATGAAGAAGGTCTCTGGCCGTACGGTGTCAGCGCGAGGCCATACTCGGCCACGCTGACCGGTTAGTGCAGGTCGGCGAACTGACGACCCAGCAGGACCGGTTCAGATTGTCACCTGCCGCTAACGTTCCCACTGGCCAGAAATCGATCACAGGTTACCGGGTTCAAGACATGCTGGGCGTGAATTACAGCGCCACCGCTCAGCTCTGTCAAAATAAGCTCTGATTGACAGTCAGATGTCTCGCTGACAGCCTGTCTTGGCTCTCCGATCTATTTTCGTGCCGAACCGCACGCTCTTCGGCACGATGTCCGACGTTTTGATCCGCGTGTTAGGAACCTCTCGGGGAACTAAATTGAGCGGTTCGCTTGCTTCATTTCATCTCTCGGCTAAACATGCGGAGGACTTATTTCCCGAAATCAAATCGGAGCTAAGGTACAGCAGCACAGGCTGCTCCCAGACTCTGAAATTCCCCTCTATTCGAAATTCAGTCAGCTGAGTCCCTGGGCATCTTGAAATCCAGTCTCAAGACTCACTTGTTCCGTCAGGGCTTGAAGTCCTCCAGATAGGACTGTTGAGGCTGCTCATTGCTGTGTGCTTGGTTGATGGCTCACTCTTGACCTGTGCAAGCTCAGGAACACGTCTTCCTTAATTTGTTTTAACAATTATTGTATTTGTTATTTGATTTCCTTCAATGATGTATAGTCATTATCTCATTTTATTGATCTATTCCGATGTTGTTGATATGCCATTGTCTCTACAGGTCTGTGCGGCGCTTTTGTGACCCTAGGGTGAAAGGCGTTTTAGAAATGCTAATATTATATTGCTCTTTCGGGATAGCCGTGTCGAGTGCTCCTCCTTTCTCCTCTGCGACGTTACACCTCGAACGTTGGAGACACCTTCAGTTTTGCATTTGAGACAAATTTCGCATATTTACCCATCCCCTCCGTGTGCCGTGTCGACCTTCATAGCTGCTCGCTCAGGGCACTGGACGCTTTGACGCGCCGTTCTCGCCACAGATCTGTGCAGCGCTTTGTGACCATCGGGTGAAAAGCGCTCCAGACGTGCAACTATTATTATTATTATTATCATCATCATATCAACCACGTTGCTCGCGTCTCTCTGGTCGGGCAGACACACAGACCTCAGCTCGACGAGTGATCACGACTGTTCCATGACCCTGAGACTCGGCACCGCACACGCGCAGTGTTAGGCTCGTCTAACCCGCAGCGAGACGCGGCGTCACAGCGTCCCCTGCATTTATCGGCTCTTCAAAACACGGACATCTTATTAATGTTGCTGCATGTCCCCATTATTATTATTATCGTGTTGCAGCTGGACTCTGGGGAACATTACAACTCCAACCCCCCCCCCCCCTCCGCGCCCCGCAATGCTGCCACGCCAGGTGTGATATCATTATCGCTGTTGCGGATATAACCGCACCTATTGTACAGAGGAGAGAGACAGATTGACCCATGTTGAGTTGGCGGGATTTCTGTACTTCTTCGGTAAGGAGCAGAATCATTCAGAATCTCTCGCGACGCTTAATAGAATTGCGACTCTGATAATCGTACAGAATCGATTGCAATCATCCAAGGCCGTTTCCTCGTGCGTTACGCTTTAAAGGGTAATATAACACTACCAATCTGCTTCATTTCGTTGTTTCAGCGCACGGACAGCTCTAAACAGTAGATCATCTCCTGATATTGCGGTATATAGACTGTATTTATTGAAGGGAAAGCACTCTTGCCTCCGGCAGGTGTTTGGATTGTTGAGAGCCCCCATTTGCAGGTGGTCTCCACCTGATACTGCCTGATTTAAAACATCCCTCTGGACTTCGCTGCAGAGTTATCATTGTCATCTCAGGTTGCAGTATGTTATGGCTGCTTTATTGCGAACACAGGAGAGTAAAACATCTGCAAATCTTAATGCACTGAGATGTTCAAAGGGACAAAGTACGCTTGTGCAGGGTGACGGACAGATGTAATATATGCGACTCACTGCATGAATACCTGGGTTCGAATCTTATTTTGGATGCCTTTCTCTGCAGCATTTGTATTTTCTCACCCTAGTTTCGTCTGGGTTCACTGGTTTGCTCCCTATAGCGCAAAGCAAAACGTGCAATGTACGCGATATTTGCCACGTATGCCAGTGTTGAAAACGTACTTGCGAGTTGCTCATTTGGGATTACACGTGGCAACGTCACCTCTTACTGTTTAAAAAAAAAAAATTCGAATTATTTCCTGGGTAAACAAGCGTAAACAGAGTAAATCATAAAACGAGTGTGAGACTGCTCGCTAAAACCACGTCGTGTTTGGAGAGTCTGTCTGCCGTGTCTCATTCGCAGTCAACACGCTGTAAGTGCGAACACTAAAAAATATACTGCTTGTAAAACCCACTCGCAAACACTTTCTACAAAATATTGGAGCGCATAGACTTGAAATCCCAATTGCCCCCACCCAGGGAAGTCGTGGAGCCAGCTAAAAAAGAACACATTAACGTGGTTTCCTTTTAAGCAGTCGTTTCTACAGCTTCTGAATAAAACCTAAGGAAAACATATCACAGCAGCTTTCTATAAAAATCATCCATATATAAAGCCAGCAGCCAGTGCTTACGATGCCTCGCAATCAAAAAAAAAAGCACACGGCACGTTACAGGCTACCGTTAATATCAGCTTGACAGCAGATGGTATGCTTTGGTAAATCTAGCTGGAAAATACAGCACAGCTAAAGGAATCAAATCATCAATCGCGTGCAGCCTCACTGACGGGCGTGCCGCCGAGGCCAGCTCACCACTCAGGCGATTCCACGAACTGAGACTTTAAGTGTCGCCGTCACTCGCGTGTGTTTCTGCCACTGTGTTGCCGTTTAGTTTCGTTCCGTCCCGTTAGTGACGTTAAAAGTTGTGCGCGCATGAATTGTGCGTAGCATTCACATAACCTCTGTGTAAATTATGATTATAAACGTCTGTTATTGATCACTTTCGTCCTCTGCAATATTGCGAGCTACTATTTACTTTGTGCTTATGGTTGGGATTTTATCTTTGTACTGTTTAGTGCCGTGAGGCTGTTTAATTGTGGAATAGTGCGTATTACTGTTTTTTTATAATTGCGGTTGGCGTTTAGTTTTTGCAGAGATTGTTGCTCCGAATCAGTTTATTTACCCCCTGGATTAATGCGTCGTTGCATTGGTGAGTTCGGAAGTTCATTGTGTCTCTCCGGACTCCCGTATGGAGAGCTTGCAAGCTCGCTCCGTATTTTCTGCTCTAATATTAATCGTGTAATAATGATAAGCCTCGTTAATCATCTCGTAATTGCGTGCATACCAGTTGTGACCACATTTGACGACAATCATCCGCTATCTAACCGACATCATCAGACTTCAGGATTGAGCCGAGCGAGTACCGTGGCTGGGTAACCCCCGTACACAAACAGGTAGCAGAGGGTAGCGTAACAAACGAAACTATCGAACTGCACTTTTCTACCACTTGTACGCTTCCTGGCCTCACCAATCATCACCGACCGGCAGAGCAAAGCATGGCCGAATGACCCCCAGGACCCGCGACGGTGTGGACAGGATATAATCCCACGATGGATGTTGATCACAGTGGCTCGTTGGTGCGAAAAGTGGCACAGCCGTCCCACAGCAAGTAGGTCCTCTATTCAAGTTTGGCTCGGGTGTTTTTCTGTGTTGAGTTTGCATGTTCTCCCCGTACCCGCCTGGGATTTATCCGAGTGCTTTTGATTTCCCTCCCACGGTGCAAATACACCCTGCTGCCCAGTTTAATCGGCCTGCTGACTGAAGTGTCCCCAGTGCCTTATGATAGACTGGCGAGGCTCCGACTAACCTTGTCACTCTGCAGCTTAAGCACGACCTGACAATAAATGTTCTAGGTCATATTGCGAGCAGCTTTAAACAACAAAAATCCCACTTAACCATTTCTTTTTTGCAAAGATCTGTGTGAAAGTGAACCGGTGAAGTCCCGAGTGCACCATCATCTTATGGTCACATCAGCACATGGAACTCCATGCAGCCTGAATAGACTGTTTGGGTAAGTACTGTTATCAAGCACCTATGAAGATTGGTACGCCCCACGAGAGGGTGCATGGCCTGCATCAAACCCGACCGCTTTTGTCTACCCAGTGCCGAAATTTACCGCACCAGGTACTCATTTGAGGCCAGGTTTACCTAGGGGAAGGACCAACACCGGTTCGGGTATTCGTCACAGACGTTAGCCGTGAGCAAAAAAATCTAACTCGAGTCGCCGGGTTCGTAGCGCGGCGGCGCTAACCACTATGCCACCGCTCCCCATCAGGTGACACGCACACACACCACACACACGCGGACACACAGACCCATGCAGGTATTGCCGTCCTCTGCAAGCAGCATGCCGTGGCCACAGCGGCAGCTGGGAGGCTGTGGGCAGTCCTCCCCCTGGCAGGCGCTGTCTCTCTCGCACGGTTCGTAGAAGTCTGCGGGGAAAACGAACCGAGGGCAGCGCGTTTTTTACATTTTTAATTGTACTAACACGAGCCAGTTAATTCGTACAAAATGTACGGGGTGACCCGTATGCAGTCATCGAGATACAATAACAGGGAGAGATTATGGAGAACTTTTTATTTTGCTTCTCCCAGAGCCTCTCACACGTCTTTCCCACAAATCTCATTGCACTTATTAAAACGTTTAGCACTCTCCTCAGTAGCATAACTGCACAAGATATGGAGCCATCACTTTCACAATATTAAGTCGCCTGTTGAGTAGGGAGCAGCAGGATTTTTATAAAACAGGGGCCCATATAGAAAGTGATCACCCTCTAAGATATGTGACTATTGTGGATTGTAGCAAATATGGAAATTATACATAAGCTGATAATGTAATTTGTTTTCAAGGACTCACGATAGAATTGAATGTTAGTCTTGGCTTCCCGTCTGAACATCCAGTATTTGCTAAACTGCTCCTAAAAAGTTAATGAATGGGGCCAAGAGTCTTCGTGGACATCCCTTGTCAAAAACATTATACTGCCAAGGAGCATTTGTTTAACAGGCCACACTGCCGATCAGAAACAGAAAGTCAAAACGGGCCAAGGCTTAAGTGCTTAAAACAATTCCCAGTGCAATTCAATGGCCTGGATGATCGAGGTCTGGTGCAATAAAACGTGGTGTTTCCATTAGATAGTGACACAGACTTGTTCATCTCATCTCATTGTCAGAAACCGCTTAGTCCTGTACAGGGTCACGGTGATCCGGAGCCCATCCCGACAGACACAGGGCGCAAAGCAGGGATACACCTACGATTGGACGCCAGTCCATCACCGGGCACTGTGGGCAATTTAGTCTGCAAGCCAATTAACCTATGCAGCAGCATGTTTTTTGGACTGTGTGAGGAAACCGGAGTGCCCGGCGAAAACCCACGCGGACACGGGGAGAATATGCAAACTCCACACAGAAAGGCACCCGAGCCGAGATTCGAACCCGGGACCAGACTTGTTTATGTATTCATATTTCATGAATGTGCTAAAAATGGTCTAGTCTGTGCTGCACAAAATTGTGATATACAGCATTCAGTGAACATTATTAAACAGGAGACTTTGCATTTGACGGATTTAATGTAACAGCATTATGCCAATCCGCTTATTAAATGTTTTAGCTGTTACTGCACTTATAAAATCGGACACTGTGTACAAACCCCAGTATGCTTACCCAATGTCACAAGTTGTGTTAACTGCTCGCCAATATTATTAGGAAAAGTTGTCTGTTCATCTCCTGTGTGATGGACAGATGCCATATGTAACTGTGTGCTGCGGCCTCTACTCGTCGTTAATTGTAAAAAAAAAAGTTTACAATTGCCAATTATTTCTTTTGCCGGAGTTTTAAGATGATCATACTTTTACGCAGTGCAAATTGGACAATTGAGATATCTCTTCAAATATCACAAGTAGAGATAAGTGGATGGCAATTGTGTGAAGGTCATAAAAGGTATCATTGGAATACGAATGTGGAACACGGGTGGAAATTCATTGTCAATCATTATATTATGTTGAACAGCACTGTTTAACATTATCAAATGTTCTGCTCCATGTGCTGACACCTTCTCCATAGATTGTTCAGTTCCACAAGAATCTCGCAGCGCGCAGAGCCTGACGTTCAATTGCCCTACATTCTGGCAGCATTCGTCTCCTGAAGAAGCTCCGAACCAAGTTTACCGAAACGTCGTACATCGTCCTAAGCAACGTGCAGAAGATAAACATCACCAACGGGTGTACGCAGCGGAGCAGGGCGCAACCGCTCGAGAAAAGAACCAAACCCCGCCAGCCGTGCGGGCGACTTACGTCCGCAGTACACGTGGTAGCAGACGGGCGGTCGAGGCAGGCGGTACACGTGGTAGCCCCCGGAGCACGCCTTCACGTCCACCGTCGACTGCCACATGCAGCAGTTGTCGCGGAAGGCGGCGCAGGCTGGCACGCTCACCACTCCGTCCGCCAGGCGCGGGTGGCTCCCGTTGAGCCAGACGGGCGCGTGGGTGCCGCAGTGATTCTCGTCGACGCAGAAGGTGGGCATCACGTCGCCCGCGAGTCCCGTGAAGCGGTACCACTCGCCCGCCATGTCCCGGTCGCACGCCGGCTTGCCGCTGCTGCCATTGATGGCGAACTCAGTGTTACGCCACTCCTCGCTCAGGCTGATGTACGAGGTGCACGGGTCCAGGTCTGCGTACAGCACTCGGTCACCTCGGGTGGCGGGCGGGCGAGCGGGCGGCGGCGAAGTTGCGAGTTAAGGAAGGGAGAGGGGAAAAGCGCAGCCCTGCAATTTGCTCGCTCGAGCCGCCGCTGGCGGAAGTGTCTCCACCAAGTGGAAGCTCTAGAGGGGCTGTCTAGAGACGAGTAAACATATTCTTCCTCGCTGGACAAAACATGTAGGAAGCGGTTGGTGTACCCACGTTCCACACGCAATCTCATCTCATTATCTGAAACCGCTTAATCCTATATAGGGTCACGGTGAGCCGGAGCCTATCCCGGAAACACAGGGCGTAAGGCAGGAATACACCCGACGACGGGACGCCAGTCCATCGCCGGGCACCACACGCAATCAATGTGCCCCAATTTGGCGCTGGCTAACCGTGTTTTTTGCTACAAATGAATTTCCTGCGACATTCGAACATTGTGCGCGTTATGAATAGTAATTTGATTCGTTATATTAGGCAGGTAGAATTCAGAAATGTTCACCATTGTTTCAAGCTGCCATGCCAGAACATTGTCACTTAAGTCAGACTGGCGACCAATGGAGTTGCAAGTCCAGGATACCGAGCGCCACACCACGACGGCATTGCTGACATTATTTAACATTTAAAACTAAATTGTGGGCGGCGCGGTGGCGCAGTGGTTAGCGCTGACGCCTCACAGCAAGAAGGTCCCGGGTTCGAGTCTCTCGGCTCGGGTGCCTTTCTGTGTGGAGTTTGCATGCTCTCCCCGTGTCCGCGTGGGTTTTCGCCGGGTACTCCGGTTTCCTCCCACAGTCCAAAAAGCATGCTCCTGGATAGGTTGATTGGCTCGCAGACTAAAATTGTCCCGCAGTGCCCGGCGATGGACCGGCGTCCCGTCGTCGGGTGTATTCCTGCCTTACGCCCTATGTTTCCGGGATAGGCTCCGGCTTCACCGTGACCCTATATAGGATTAAGCGGTTTCAGATAATGAGATGAGATGAGAAAACTAAATTGTGACGCTTCACGGACACGTTGCGCGGTACACGATTTACAGTTGGCCTCATTTCGTTGATCTCATCACTCGGCAAAAAAAAAATGTTTCACGCTGAGGGTTAAATATCATCTCAGCGTCAACAGTTAAAGTTTTGATTTTGTTTTAAATGTCACGACACTTGTGAAATTATAAAGTTCAGCAATCAGCCGTGGTGCTGAAGCCACATGAGCAGTGATAATCCAAGGGCCCCATACACGCCGACGTTCACTTGTCTGTCACACATTAATTGGTATCAACCTTTCAAACACAATGTGCATTTCTGTTACATATTTCACGACTCGTCTCTTAAAATTCCATTCATTTACAGAAAGCCAAATTTAATCCGCATTCACACACACACACACACAAAAACACACGCAGAAACAGGCACACGCTCACTAATTACCGCGGAAAGGTAACGCTTACCAAACGCCTCAGTCGCCGCCAAAATTCCAAACACCAACAACAGGACGGCAAACATTGTGTCTCTCGTACGTTGCCTCCACTCAGATGCGATTTTGTCCCATCGGAATCTAAGTTCGTGGCATGATGGTGCGTATTTATACTTGACGCGTGTGGCTCTTCGCCGCTCATTAATCACTGTTATTTACAGGCGTGGCTCTGACGGTGGTTGGGGAGCGGGAGGGAATTGATGACCGTGCGGTAGAAACAGGAGGGAGGACCCGCGTGGGGTGCCAGCGGAAGGGGGTGTTCGGTCGGGAAGGTGTAGAGTAGGGGCTTGTGTGAAAATAATAACATTTGAATTTGTAGATGATAATAAAGCTCACGATTTTTGTTTAACGGATGCTACAACATTGCCAGGTACCTAAACATGCGTTTGTGTATTTTAATACAAATACGAATATTATTCATCTCATCTCATTGTCCGAAACCGCTTTGTCCTGTAGGGTCGCGGTGAGCCGGAGCCTGTCCCGGCAGACACAGGGCGCAAGGCAGGGATATACCTACGATCGAACGCCAGTCCATCACTGGGCACTGAGGGCAATTTAGTCTGTAAGCCAATTAACCAATGCAGCAGCATGTTTTTGGACTGTGGGAGGAAACCGGAGCGCCCGCCGAAAACCCACGCGGACACGGGGAGAGCATGCAAACTCCTCACAGAAAGGCACCCGAGCCGAGATTCGAACCCGGGACTTCTTGCTGTGAGGCGACAATGCTGCCCACTTGGCCACTGTGCGGCCCACGAATACTATTATTAATTTTATTTCTTTAAATGTTTATAAATGCAAGAAAGATAATGATTAACTGTGCAAAAATATCGGACCACAGTTCAATATTTGAACTGTGATCCTGTTCAGGCAACAGAAAATGTATATGTTTACCCGCGCAATGAAAGGGTTATATTGTTCCCACTGTGCGCGTTTCCCCATATCTAACATCTAATTTTTAAAGCCATAAAAATATCCCCACCGACAATTACAGTCAACGAGTCTTGCTTTAGCAATTCCCTGCATCTTGCATTTCATTTGGCGTGTATCCTGAGAAAAACATTACATCCATGTTTCATAGCGATGAAAACATAGCAAACATATTTCACATATTATGTGGTAATTTGGCTTTTATGTATAATAACTAGTGATTTTCCGTGTAAATGTGCGCAGGAAAAGCAAATAAAATGTTAACTGCTTCATATGCATCCGATGTGTTGTGTAAGCAAAAATCTGCTCGCAATGCATTGGGGGTAACCCCCATAGTTCCCTGCCACCCATGGATTAGTGCCAAATGGCCAGGCTTCTTCACATTACTTGCTCATGCAATTTGCAAGCAGGAGTGCCTATGCTAGAGAGAATTCTAGAGCACCGCTAGAGGGAATTGGGCCCTATTCGTATACAGTAGCCACATGGATTTGAAGAGGTGGGAATGCCCACTTTTTATCCCCAGCGGAACTGCACCACCCATTTAGAACTGCTGAGTGGATCAGTGCAGTGGGCAGCAGGGGGGTGGGGGCATTTAACACACTTGGCCATTGCTTAACTGCCACGCCTGGAAGTTGAACCGGCAACCATGTGAATTGCAAGTCCAGTTTGCTAACGACTACGGCACGACAGCATACCTTGGTCCATGGATAACCTACGCACAAACCCGTGTACTATAACTGTCAACACCTCCAGCCCACCCACATACCAGATCCCACATCACGACACTACCACTGCCCACTAATCACCCAGCCCTCGCTTCGTCCACCAGCATTCTAAAAAATGGGAACCCACAGCTCAGACCTAATATTCATAGACATCCCCCAAGCGCCTATCTCGACAGGAAAATTGGTGCACCATCTATTTTGCCAGCAATGACACGAGGATGTCTCTATCTGCTTGGTGAGGATGTTTCTGGGATACGGAGGTGAGATTCGCGCTGGTTTCCCGAATAGATAGGGCATCTGTTTCCTCTCTCCCTACTATCAGCATGCTGATAGCGCCTCCAGTATTTACGTTAAATGGCCAAGTGACCAGAGGTAACGTTGTCATTCGTGTCGTCGTGAAACCGGTTGATAAATACCGTTTTGCATTTTATTAGAAACCGTTACAAAACACTAGGCAACGTATAATGCTTAAGAAAGCAATTCTCGAGATTTTTTTTAAAGGTTTCATGTCTTGCTAATCTGCAAATAATACTCTTTAGTGCCATCATAAAAGCGCTTGTGGTTTAGTGACATTTACGTTGTTGCGTAAAAAGAGATATGGCACAAGGAATGCTTCGTCAAATTAGCGTCAACATTTTCCTTTACAGCATTATTAACAGTCCGTTACATCGTGTAAAGTGACGCGTGTGTCCTCAAGGTTTACGCAAAGACACGATCAGCTCTTCTGATGTTGACATGCGGACGTTTCAACTTTGCCAAGTCACACAAGAATAGTTTTAATATCGAGCCGTATAAACACGTGAATGAGCCTATTTTATTCATCAGACCTTTCCGGAATCTCCGATTTTTCTCAACTGATTTTCGTCTAAATACACCGTCCTTTTTATTTTTTCACAATCTCAGTGATTTCCATTAGGATTGCAATAATAGGGAGCCTTCAGTCTTCGGGTCGTTCTGCTGCCATGCTGGGTGTGATTGCTTTTCAAGTATGGAATACAGTAATCGTGCTGTTCGGAATGACTGCCATATTCAGCATGAAGCTTCAGGGCTGGCTGAATATGTGCGTGTCAATGCAAATGAAACGGGGGATGGTGTTGTTTAACTGGAGAGAGCGCGGAGGTTATTTTGAAAGCACGTTTAGCTAGGATCTTTGGCAGGCCAATGGATGTTGAGACAGATATGAAAATGAGTAGGTGCGCGATTAAAACACCTTTACTCTCTATCACTCTCCATGCTGCATGCATCAGCGGTTGCGCTGAGTGCTGCGGATATTGCTAAAGTCAGCGTGCATGATGTGCTTGGTATTCTAGGCCACCGGGCTTCAATCGGTTCCAAGCGAACAAATCCCAAAGCATGCTCGGTGCCAAACTACTCCGCAGCATGTAGCGGGCCTTGTGTCAATAGACCCTTGCCATAATCGAACAAAAATGTGTACATTAATACACTGCAAAAATTATCTTTTACGTCGTACTCATAAATACTGACGCTCGATTAAAAATATACATATTTACTCACACTAGCGCAGCATTGACAAATATAAATGTTGTGAATTAAAACTAAGACTCGTGGCTTGTCATACGAGTTTGTGTGACGGATGCCTCTGGCTGTGTGACGCTTTCATTCGCGAGTTGGCACGGCGTGCGACACGACGAGGGCAGTGGTTGGGTTAACGTGAAGATGCCCGCATCCGCAGCGAGAATCGCTACCACACAGCGCCGTCTGCTGTGAGTCGTGTTTTAGGGGCCGGGGCATTTCACGAAGATCTGGGGAGGGGGGGGGTGGAGGAATCGCTAGGTCGCCACTCTCTAAACGTGTCATATAAAAGAAGGGAATAAAAACGTTAATTTGTAATGAAATAAATAAATAAAAATATGTCAATAAAACCTTCCTCCCTGGGTGCCGTGATATCCGTGAAATGAAATACAGCGTGGCAGAAGCTCTATCGGGTGTGTATAGGTTTGAAATAGAAAATATCTATTGAGATAATTGGTTCTCAAGGGCTGCTCTTTCGGGAAAGCCGTATCGACCGTGCTTCTCTCAACCTCCGACGCAAGAGACGAAACAATCCTCGCTCTCGTTTCTCAGGATAAAATTGGGACATCTTTTGTTGAAGTCCTCTGGCTAGGACTGTTAATGCTCTTGATTTATAGAAATTATTTTATTTTTCATTGATCTACTCTAATGTTGTTGTTGTTGTTGACAAGCCATTCTCTCCACAGCTCAGATGTGTTAAAGAAAAAAAGATGTTGTTATTGCTGTTATGCCGTTCAGATGTTGTTGTTGTCAGCTCTGTGCAGCGCTTTGTGACCCTCGGGTGAAAGCGCTGTAGAAGTGCAAATTTTTATTATTATTATTATCTATGACGTTTCGCCTCCGGTGTCGGAGGATGGGAGTAGAGGGAACGCCGACACGGCCATCCCGAAAGAGCAGCTCTGGAGAGCAATTCCCATCCATAGAGCCGTGGGGGAAAAAAACAAACCTACATCAATAAAAAGAAATAGAGATAAGAAAACATATCTGCAGATTGAGTTTACGGGCTTACACTGCACATCCCATATAATGAGATGCAGCTTCTTCAGCGGTAGTTCTATCTCACGGAAATAGACCTGAAATGAAAAAAAAAGGAATAAGAGAAAAAATAAGCACAGACTTAGCACAGTTCATGATTACAAAAGTCAATGTTTTTGTGCGTGGGCAGGGCTGCCGTTTGCAGCGCGCGTGTGCACACACAACTGTGTGCATGCGTTACATGAATACTCGACATGTCACTTCCCCTCGCTCCGATAAAAGCTTAAACGTAAATATTTTATACTGCCCTGTGTGTTTGACCATGAGCGCGTCCCCGTGGCAAATTACCCATGGATTTTTTTTACTTTTTCAGGAAATAACGGTGTTCAGAGACACAAACTTAATGGCAAATGTGCAAAATTTAAGATACTGTACGGAAAAAAATCCATGCCTTTAATCTGACGGCGAAATAAAAATCAATGCCTAGGAATTGCTCTCCGAAAATAGAATAGAAATTAAAGAATACCAGAGAGAGAAAGTGTAAGTCAATGTTTGGTTATGAGCATAAATAAATATTTGGCTGTCAAAAAAACTGGGTCCAATGCAGGATTCTGTTTTGTTTCTCAGTGTGATTTAAGTTTTCTTATTTTGAGGCAGTCTTTTGCAATGAACAGTTCAATACCAGAAAAATGCCTGTTACTTCACCTTGTCTCTTGCTGTGCCAACAATACCCGGCAGGCGATGCACAGGAACATTTCCATTCTCGACCACTTTCTTATCCGTGACTCTGATTATCTGCAGGGTTGGTCTGAGCTGCGATTTTTCACGATATCCGTTCACTGGCTATCTCAGTGGGGAATTGCTTCCCCAAGTTATTTCTTTTTTTCGCGACAGCCGTGTCGAGCGCTCCCTTCCGAGTCGCCAGAACGCCCGAGGATGCTTGGAACGCGGCGGGAAAGAGAAAAAAAAACGTCGCGAAGGAGAAGAGTGCGAGCGCTCGACACGGCTGTCCCGAAAGAAGAGCTTTTAAAAGAAATATATAAATAATTCCCAGTCACCGAACCGTGAGTACATTGGCTCTCTCAATATTACTAAAATTATCACGCATAATTATAATTATCACGGATAATTATCCGTGACTTGTGCCTTGTTATCACGAGCAATGGACAGGAGTAACGGACAGGCACTGCAATCATGCCGTGTTCTGCTTGAGGGGTGATGGTGACACCACCTACACGAGGCGCGATGCTAATGATTGAAGACAATGAGGATGTCCTTGTGGTGCCTGCCCTCTTCAGAAGATGCTGATGATGCGTGAAATTCCTGCACCACGGAGCAAGCACGTCCTGTCGTTCAAGGTCATCCCCAAATGTAAAGATGGGTAGACGTCGACAGACGTTTACAATCACAGCGCGATGTGCCCAGCGAGCTTGCAAGCTCCACACGCGGGATTGCTGCGATGCAACACTGGCTCCCATCGCAAACACTCGACGCTTATTATCACAGCAGAGAGAACACAGTGAGCTTGCAAGCTCTAGGTGCGGGGTTGCTGCGACACCGCAAGCGTACGAAAATGACGAAGGCAACAGCATAGAATCAATAAATAAACTTAGAGCAACATTCCTTTAAAAATGTTAACTCTGACTATATACATAAAATTAATCAGTAACCCCTAGCATTGCATAAATAAGCAAATTCACAACACCAACTTGTACACAGATGAAATCTTTTATGATAATGATGATACTAAAATATCCATTGATGACGGCAACGGTTAAGGCGATGGATGAAGATAATTGACAAATGATATTGCCATCATGAAAGATGACAATTTATGATGATGATGATGGGATGATGTCTGGAAAAATAAGGATATCTGTGTCTTCACTGCCATCTTCAGTAGCTTCCAACGTCATTGCAGCTGTAGGCAGGAGCAATAGACTTCATTTCAGCCGGGTCTCGTTATGAGTCAGCGACCATTCAAATGTTTCTGCATCTGCTCCACTGCATCGTGGATACCTGATCACTGCAGATACAGCGCGGGTCACGCGCCACCGACGCCAGTTTGTCAGCGGAGCAGAACTAATGAAATGAGATGGTGAGCCCTGGAGAGCACTGCACACTGGGACGTGCGGCAAATCCATCCAAATGTCTGCGGTTATCCACTGGTGACGATGAATCGTGAAGAGGGGGCGATGACGGTGATGGATGGTCAGGGTGGTCCAAATGTCTTGTGTCCCCCGCCCCCATTTTATTGACCTCTAAAAAAAAATGTGTGTTCCATTGCTCATTCATTTACGTTTTAGATGATCCTTGGTAGTTTAAGTCAGATCATCAAAGCTTTTATATATATACATATATACCATATTTATATTACTTCCATTACATTATACACGTACTGTTGTGAGAGAAAAAAAAATGGGTTTTACAGGCTTAAATGGGGGTCACAAGCCATCTGGACCACTCTGTAGATAACAATGTCGGCGATCTTTGTTGACAATGCAAAGGTAGTCGTCGTCTTTTCTGCTGTCTCCAAATTCATACCCGCAAGGTAAAGGGAGCAGCCCTGCAACTGCTGGGGCACGACCCTGTTGGTAGAAGGGTCTGCACTGGAGGGAGTTCCACACAGTCCCCTTTGAAGGGTAGCGCAGTGCGTTGCCGCAAGCTCATTATCTCAGATTCATCGTATAAATAAAAAAAACACATCCTTTATACATCTGCACTACAGATATTAGCCTACAAAATAATGTGGGCACAAAAACACGTATTCCGTTTGAATACAAAAGCAGGATCTTTACACATGCTGATATTTAATAATGTGTGTACGTTGAAACACAACAGGCGTTTGTTTGTTTTTTTTCCGCGTGCTGATACAACCATGATCGGCAACATTAATGAAGACGTGGTTTTGAATGCGGAGTCAGGCACACGGACACGCTTGTGACATCGCGCCGCATTATCCAGCTGTGAGGTTTGTTCGAACCTACGGCGAGATCAAAGCAGGCAGTGACGCTAAGAGTATGCGTGAGTGAGCAGCCACACATGCGGCATCATCGCTGCGCAGTCACAGTTCCGCGTTCATCATCAGCCACGCTCGATCTACTGCTGGATGAAGGTCTCCGAAAAAGCCACCACGTAGCGTCCACGTGGAAGCTGGTCTCGTCCTCTCTCTCACGTGCCACTCTGTGACTACTCCTGACCGTCATCGGCTACCACACCTGCCGGCGGACAGTTTTCCACGCCGCCCAGTTGTTCATCAGAAACCCAAATGAAATGACCTACCCGAGTCAAGTTCATTTGTTCAACCTGGTGAAAACTCCAGAGACCAGGACCGTCTCATTTGCAAGAGACGTGGCTTACCAAAACGGGCAACAGCAAAATACGTATAAAGTACAGCAATTAAGCAAAGCACAGATACGTAGCCTCAACTTCATCATCAAATTTCCCATCCACGATTCACGTACGTCTCGAAAAGTGGATGAAATGTTGATAAAATGCACTGATATACGATCAACAAAGCATATAAAGTCTGTTTGCAATCAAGAGGCAATAATGAATGTTTGTATCAACGTGAATAGAATTTACAACAAATGCAGTGTTTTCTGCCAAACGGTTGCGACTGATGACCTTGAAAGGTAAAACATTTCGAGGCGCTCTCTGACGCTGTGTTTTGTGAAGGCCCTTCTGCCAGCCGGGGCCAGCAGCACGCATTTGCAGAGCCGCGCCTTTACATTGTATTTCCTTTTTAAATTGGATCGACAGTTCAATAAGCAACGGGACAGTACGGCAATGCAACTTACAATTTTAACATCTAAATTGTTATTTTGACACGCTCAGTTTGGGTTTGCCATCGCAAAAAAATGAAGGTTATGCCCCCTAAAATTAGGTCTCTCCCCGGGGTATTGGATCTGAGAGCCACCGATCGCCATCCAAGTTTAACCTGTTTTTACAAAGCTCCGTTTTTACAGACGAATAATCTTGAGAAGCTGATCCTCGATGCGGTGCCGCAGCGAAACGGCTTTTATGGCACAGCCTAGTTGCCAGAACCATTCACAATTCACGATCCATCACTGGCAATATTGAATAAAGAACGCCGCCTTGATGTATTTAACAAGTTCTAGCTTGTTAATGCGTGTTATTATGGCATCCATCAAAACAATGCGTTTTTAACAAGCTGTTTTATAGATATACAGAACAGAATGATAGACATTGCACAGTGGGTAAAGGTGCTATTCATTATGACTGCCTCGTGTGTAGACCACTGAACTGGCAAAAGGCAAAGATGAAGCCTACCAATGTCCTGCTCATGGCACTGCTGGCGGAAAAGGCACCTGTTAGAAGGCGCTCTGGAGAGCCACTTCTGTCGGTATTTTGGTCTACTTTTCCAAATCGTCAAGACGTTTTAGAAACAGGTTGGAATGCAAGCGCTTGTGTTTTACTGCAATTTGGCCATGAGACCAATAAGCACCTCAGCTCCCAATACGATTCACATGGTATCACTTCAACCTACCAGGGGTGTAGGGAGTTGCAGAGATATACAACCCACCAATGTTATTACCCATCAATTGTTAGATCTAGATCAAGGGTTCCCCAAGCCATTCGGTTGTGGACTTTGTCCGACCACACTTCGCCACGCGTCAGAGCAGTGTGAGGTCGTGAGATGGGGGGGGGGTCACAGAGGAACCACACAGGAGTCACACAGGAGTCACACAGGCGCGGTTCAAGTATCACTGTCCGATTTCATGGCTTCATCTCCGGCATGATCCCCCTCTCGAGCAGAAAACGTCCTTGGCCTCCACGCCTCAATGATCCTGCGTCACCAGCCACCATCCTTTCGAGCGACAGATGCCGCCCAAACTCAATCACTTAACAGGAAACTGGACGCAATGCATTTAGCCCGTTAATGATCTCCAATCGATGAGTTCCTCGCTGCGAATGTAATTTCAAGCGCACATCTCTCCTCGCTTCTTTAATCCTGTTTTACATCCCCAAAACCAAGGCAGCGTAGACATATTATTGGTTAAATGGTAAGTGGGTTGTCAGCTGGCACAAGTACAGTTTGTAAAACAATTGAAAGACAATGTAAGTTTAACACATTTCAACACCCTGTGATCGTTTAGGAAGACATTCAAATTACATACTGTTTTCATCCCAAGCCGTTTTATTGGAACGACTGTAAGTTTACAAGATAACGCTCGATGGTGATGTGCTGGATAGCTCGCCGTGCTCTTGTTGAGAGCGGCGGAATTGTTTGCCACGTTTTGTTTACGCGCATGGTCTAAGCTCAAGAGATTTATTCCGAAATAGAGTCGTGAATTGTGAACAAGCATTGTGCAATTACCTGCCTGGTACCCAGCAGTCAATGCAAACTGTTCAACGGGACAAAAATAGTGCACAGGGGCACTAGCGAAAAATCAATCAGGACCGATTTGAACACTTCCCAACACCAAAGTGCTCTTTGTTGATAGTTTTGCCTGTCTTTGTGTGCTCTGAATATCTGGCTACAGTTAGTTCTAGATCCACTAATCTCAACCAGTGGGGCCGCGAGCGCCACCTGGCGGTCCGTGTCGACCAGACCCGAGTGGGTACACGTGGACCTTGAGCTGCAAAATGTTGAGGAAGCCCTGTTGCTACATTGCTTGCGTGTGGATTATCCTCTTGCAGATTATCCACGACCGTTCTCGCAATAATAACACGCAATCATCAGCGACTCCTCACTGACCGTGCGTTAGACTCGATCGCCCACATGACCGCAACCGTGGCAGCAAAGAAACCATTAAAGGAACCCCCCCTCCCTCCCCATTATTCCGGATAATCAGAGTTGACTGTATTTATTCTATAAAGACCTTTGCTATGTCATATTATAAAGCTAACTTTAGCAATCAGGTGATTTTACTTGACGTAAACATAGATCAATACATTCAAAGCAGTGATTTGCATATTCCTTTTCTGAAACCCTCAAAAATTAAATCGGAAAATGTTTAAGTTTGTCTAACAATCTTGGCCAAAAAAACATCTAAAGGTCATCCATTTCGATGGCTACGAGATAAACTTTGGGAAAATTATCGGTAGTAGAAGCTGGAGAAGATGGCAAATGAAGTATACAAGCAACTTCAACTCATCTCATCTCATTGTCAGAAACCGCTTAGTCCTCTACAGGGTCGCGGTGAGCCGGAGCCTATCCCGGCAGACACAGGGCACACGGCCCAGGATATACCCACGATGCGACGCCAGTCCATCACCGGGCACTGCGGGCAATTTAGTCTGCGAGCCAATAAACCTATGCACTAGCATGTTTTTATTTGGATTGTGGGAGGACACCGGAGTGCCCGGCGAAAACCCACGTGGACACGGGGAAAGAGAACACGCAAACTCCACACAGAAACATATAAGCAACTGGAACAACTAAATGGCACCCAGAGGAGTGTCCAATGCACAGGTCTTGAGTAACATCGTAGACGGGGGTAGATGGCCGTCGACGTCTTTGAGAGAAGACGTGGTTTTACAGGGACTCTGCAAGGCAAGTGCTGTGCACAGGAAGTGCGTTCAATCGTTACGACGCAGTGCTGAACTTTGCCACCCAGACATCACTGTTTGTGATGCGCTTTCCCACTAGACGTGTCCGGGACGTGCGCACGGAACAAATGCGCAAGGAATAAACAATCGCATCAATCTAGCAAGGTTCAACGTGGTTGTTTATAGTGGGGGGGGGGTTAAACTGCAACCCCCCCCCTCCTCTTCCCCGCCTCACTTCCCTACCGCCACTGTAGCTCGAGAATTGCAATGAGACAATCATGGCACGCTCTTTGTTAAACGGCTCAAGGAACAAGGAAATCCACGGTAGCTGTTGGAGATGATTGCTGACAAAATGGGGCTTAAAATCGGTGTTGGGGTCACGGCGTGCGGGGTGCGACCGGGAGAAGGTTGACTCGTGAGGGCAGCATTGTCAAGAGATGAGCAACAGTTTCGTGAACGGCAAAATGTGGACTCTGCCAGATGAAGTTTTCTGACAAATTAAAATGCGGTTGTGCCCAATTGTGTGCGTGCACAATGGCAAGATTGTTTTGTCGAGGTTTGAGAGTGATTAATTGAAGAGAAGTGCCAAGTTATCTCTAAGTGTGCGTGTGTACTGTGCTCATTGTTTAGATAAAAATGGGAGACAAAACGTGTTGATACATTTTATATGAAAACTCAAATATATGCAAGAACAATGCAACAAGCCACACATTGTCTACATATACATATTGTATAAGAGCGCACTATTCTAGAGAAATTATGTACAAATATGACAAAATATTTTTGGACAAGTTTACGCATCCAGGTTTTTGGATAACTTGGCATTTCTCTTGCATTTATGTGCAATAAAGAAGAACAATTTTCCAAACACTGACCTATAACAGTAAAAAACAATTTCCTTTCAAGGTAGTGTCGTTAATATCTTGAGCCTTTCTTTAACTAAAAGGAGGTTTTGGTAATGTTCTTACATGACGTTTAGTATTTTTAATCGTGCAGTAAAATGCTTGCTTATCCTGTAAACTCTGTCGCATTGACTAACTTCAACAACAGATGAAGCTTCTGAATCTTTTTTAAAAGCTGGTACATCCGACAGAACCTATGCCTACCACGTATTTTGCACAAACCACGTGACCACAAATTTAGTACAAAACTGCCACCTTACAGTAATTCCTGGCTTGGGTACTTTTTTCTGTGGAGTTTGCATATTCTCTCCATTTCCATGTGTGGTTGTCGCCGGATACAAGCCATATACAATATTGCCTCGGTAAATTGGCCTACCGACTAAATTTCCGTGTGATGGAATTGTGTCCCATCAATGAAATGGCTCTGCCATGCCCTCTCTGTCTGCCGGAATAGGCTCCGGCCAGCCGTGACACTACAGGATTAAGCGGTTTCTGATCATGAATGCATGAACTTTTAGTCTCGGTAGAGGTGTGGTTACCACCCGTCATGGATTTTCAAAAGATGTTCTTGCTTTCCGGTAACTTTCTGGGAAATCCGGAAGTCATTTAGAGACAAGAAAGTGCCAGGTTTATTCCGGAAAATAACAGCAAACTACTCAACACAACACATTCCTTACATTGCTCCCCTTTTCTGTTATCGTCAAATATTCTTCTTATCAATGTAAGTGTCCATTTTTTTGGGACCCCAGAGGTGGCGACGCCAGGTGCAGCATGGCTACGATAAATAAAACAGCTGTAATTCACCATAGTAACTACAAACATCGATAGTCAAGTGAGTAAAGTGCACCAACAACCATCTCTTTCAAGAGACGAGACGTTGGGGGGGGGGGGCACACGTTTGTGTCGATCGGTGGCTCAGAAACTGAGACTAAGCACTAAAGCCCTAATTTTGCTGTTGCTGTCATTGGCACGATCCTCAAACTTGGATCCGATAACAACGCTTAGACGGCTGAAGGTACGGTCTCCATAATAGAAAGAAAGCTCTCACGAAGCTTGCCTCTGCAGGGGCCTAGATGTGTCGAGCTCATTATTCCTTTAAACAAGGACACCCCCGGCTCTACCAGTCCAAAAAACTAACGAGGTTCAAATAAAATGAGCCTAATAGGCAACCAGAGAAAACCCTGAGAGCCTGTAGGCCTCAACATTCCAAGTACAAGCCACACAGTAATACAGTACATTGGCTTAGAAACTTCTCCCCAACCTTCACAATAATTACATAAGCTAGTTAGTTACATAAGCTTTATCAGCTTTTACAAACTTTGCTAAACTATTGCATTGAACAGAAAGCATTCTAATTGTATCCAACTTGGATGTGTGTGTTGTTTCTGCCTTTATACGTTTCGAGCAATGGAGATGATAATCTCCTGGGTACATTAAATCAGTGACGTTATATTGGTAACAAAAGTAAATTATGGCACGAGAACAACTTTTTTTCAATTGCAAGATTGCAAAAGTGCATTAACTCCAAAAGCATCAAGCTTACTCACATCTAGCTGAGATTACCGAGTATAAACCCCCGTGGATTTTGATGATTAATTTTTTACTTAAAAGAGCCCACTGGTTCTAATGAGGAATTCCAGCCCCTTTACACATCAACCAACATTCTCATTACTAACTCACTATAAAGGCACACCTCACTGCAATAACCCCGTTAACCCTGCCAGACTCTGGACAACACCCAGTCGCATTTTACACCCACGTACTACATCACAACACAACCGCGTACACTTGACCACTCCAAGGCAGTATCTTTCAGGAATTATTAAACTCAATTTCTCGCGCCATTACCTCCCATATCTCATCACTCACTCACTTAACCACATTATCCCCCACCCCGCACACCACCTTCTACACGCTCATCCCTTAAGCCGGTTACAGCTGACGAAACACTCGAAATCATCCTCGGCAATGCAAACAAATCATCACCACTCGATCTCGTACCGCACAGCGCCTTCCTACATTGCGCCACCGAATTTGCAGTCATCATCGCTGACAGAGCGAACGCTTGTTTTATTTCCAGCACAGCCTCTAAACTTGGTCTCTTAATCCCCGCCTTAAAGAACCCAATACTGACCCCACCAATCCGGCCGACTGTCGTTCAATCACTAACACCTCAACCATCTCTCAAATCCTTAAACGGCTCAATCTTTGTCGCATACAACAGCGCATGACTCAGCCCCCTGATTTCTGCTCCCGACAGTTCGTCCACCGCTCTGCACACTCTACCGAAACCTCATCTCATCTCATTATCTGAAACCGCTTAATCCTATATAGGGTCACGGTGAGCCGGAGCCTATCCCGGAAACACAGGGCGTAAGGCAGGAATA
>JAZEWT010000012.1:16205093-16216578 GCA_036362905.1 Mordacia mordax
ACAGAAAGGCACCCGAGTCGAGAGATTCGAGCCCGGGACCTTCTCGCTGTGAGGCGACAGCGCTAACCACTGGGCCACCGCGCCGCCCAGCTCACCATCATGAAGGTCCTAAATTACTGTGAGCAGTCAAGGAACCCGAATGCACGAGAAATAACCCAATGCCCTGGCTTATTGATGGAACAAAGGCCTTAAGCACATCAATAAAAACAGAGATGTAGGTGCTGTTGGAATTCTCTGCACCTCTGTTGTAGCAGACGAATTGAGAATATGGCATTTGTGCAAAAACACCACTACGTGAAACTACATTGGGTTTTTGCAAGTCTCTCCTCAGCGTACCTGGCAAGGCGATGTTGAATAATCCTTGCCAGGACCTTTCCCGGCACATTGAAGAGGAAGACGCTGTTTTAAAAGCTGTAATCCACCTGTGCTAGTATAATGGTCCAACATTGAAAATTGTTCACAAATTAGATAATTCGGTTAAAACCACATAGCAACATCATCTGTGAAACTATAACGAATTTGCGATAACCCTGTACAGTACTGAAATATGTAGTTTAACGATGATGTAAAACACAAACGCTATATACTAAAGCTCTAGTACATTGATATAAGGATACGTTGTTTTTAATCTAAAAGTTATTTTCTGTTCCTACGACGTCGCCACGCTTCGCTGAAGGCCCTTATTTGCCTCATGTATTCAAAGGTTGTTCTCTAAACAAATACATACGTAGCAATAACCTGGGATTCGATACTGTTCCAAACGTCCGTTCATTTTTCGTACACGAGGGTGGAACAAACCGACCTCGCCTCCCGAAAATCCCGGGACAAAACCGCGTGCAGCATCGGTGCTGCAGGCAATTACTTTTCCCTGAAGCGATCCTTCAATATAACGTGATCCCTCTTCAAGGTCTCTTTGGCCTTGACCAACAATGGCCCAGAGGCCTGATAAAATGGCTCAGGATCCTGCATCAGATTTAGAGATCTGCCTGTTCTCGCTCTGCAGCCCAGAGCTTGGCCAGTGCATTTGTTACAATTATGCATGAGTTCAGCTCATCAGTGTATTCTGGTGTAAACCATAAAAGTCATAAGCGCGCAAGCATCAGGCGGCGCGGTGGTGTAGTAATCGCACTGCCACCTAACAGCGAAATAAAAAAGAGTGCTTAAGTTAGATTCCCAGCTCGGGTATCTTGTCTATGTGAAGTTTCCATCTTCTCCTTGTGTCCGGGTAGGTTTTCTCCGGGTAGAGTCCAGACATGCTGCATAGCTTAAATGTCCTGACTCATTTGCCCCCGGTGCCCTGCGATTAACTGATGTTCCTCGGTATGGTGAAAGGAATTCAGTGAGTGTAGCATCGTGACTTCCCGAGCATGTAAGACAATAACGCTTTGTCAAATAGAACATTGCGTTCAGCCCGGCTCGCTAAGTTGCTAGAGCATGAGACTCTTCGTCGTCAGGGATTCGAGCCCCACTATCATTTGGATGAAAATCGTACCTCGAGTTAAGCAATTGACCGCGTGGTTTATATACGCATTGTAAGTACGTTTCACTTACTGAAGGAATTGATAAGAACGTCATGCTCACAACCTCCTGAGAGAGGCACTGCAGAGCAGCCCGGCTAACTCAGTCGGCAGTTCATGAGACCCTTCGTCTCAGGATCGTGGGTTCGAGCCCCACGTTGGGCACTTGCTCTTTTTGTGTTATTTTGATGAAAATCGTGCTCAGAATTGCTCTCGTAATACCCTGAGAGAAGTTGTGACCCAAAGAAAGCCAACAGAAGTTGCTGTAGCGCAACATGGCTGTGGAATTCAGTCCATCGATGTAATTGGTTTGTTGATGAAATCCATTTTTTGGCTTGGGTCACGCAAAAAATCGCGTCGTTTAACCCTCCACCACCCGACGCGGCCAATTAGTGAGGCTTGTCACGTGAACAGAACGTGTCAATTCTTCACTATCTCAGCACACCCACAGCATTTACAATCAAATACGACGTTTCGCTGATAATTGCAATCAGCATTATCAGGAACCCGCACCAAACCTGGGGTGAGCAGTTCAAAAGAAAAATCGTATTTCATTGTAAATGCTGTGGGTTTGATCTCCAACACACCGGTGTGCTGAAATAGTGAATAATTTGCACGTTATGTTCACGTGACAAGCTTTACTAATTGGCCGTGTCGGGTGGTGGAGGGTTAAACGACGCGATTTTTTGTGTGCCCTAACCCAAAAAATGGATTTCATCCACAACTTTGGTAACGAAAGCCTTCGAATTAATGGTTTGCCATTTGCTTAAGTGTTTCCTCCCACCGATCATCAACCAGCGAGATGACAGACAGACCAGCGACCGTACCAGGGAATCCCATGAGCGAGCACTGCTGGCTGGTGAGGAGATACTGCTGCCTCCAGCTTAGTCATGTGTGTATGTGAGTCTGTGGGTATCTGTATGGGTTGAGTGTGGATCTCTGTGTGGCGAGTATGTGGGTCTCTGGTGAGTCCGTGGGTCTCCGTGTGGCGAGTCTGTGGGTCTCTGTGTGGTGAGTGTATGAGTCTCCATGTGGCTAGTCAGTGCAACGCCAGACTCGAACCCACGACCCTGAGATTAAGAGTCTCATGCTTTACCAACTGAGCTAGCCAGGCTATTCTAGAGTACCCTGTCAGAAACTGCTCTGATGTTGTTGTTGTTGACATGCCGTCCTCTCCAGAGCTCAGATTTGTAGCAAACAAAAAACAAAACTTTAGTTGTCGATTTGCCATTCCTATGTCGATGGACTGGCGTCCCGTCGTCGGTTGTATTCCTGCCTTACGCCCTTTGTTTCCGGGATAGGCTCCGGCTCACCGTGACCCTATATAGGATTAAGCGGTTTCAGATAATGAGATGAGATGTCGTTTAAGTTGCTGACATGCCGTTCTCTCCACAGCTCTGTGCAGCGCATTGTGGCCCTCGGCTGAAAAGCGCTCGAAAAGTGCACAAAATATTATTTCATGACGTTGCACGTTTTAACAAACGTATTAAATTGATAGGAAAAAAAATCGAAATCGGCTTCCACCGCTGGGTGGCACTAGTGAGCGTGACGTCTCGTTTTAAAACACTGCCGTCAAAAACACCAAGGAGCAGCCTTGCAACGCAGTGCCAACGGCGTGTTTCGTCTGGGCATTTAACAACGCGATATCGGTGGTGATAACGCAACTCGGTTGATGGTATATATTGGGGAAAGAAAAAGGACTTTTAAATTTAGTCTGGAAAAAAAAAATCACTATATGACGCTGAGATTGCTTTTGCCACACATATCCTGATTGCTGGAAGATTTTTTTAAATAATATATAAATGACAAAATGAACGGGTTCAAATCTCGGCTCCGGTGCCTTTCTGTGCGGAGTTTGCAAGTTCTCCCCGTGGGTTTTCGCCGGGTACCCCGGTTTCTTCTCACAGTCCAAAAAACATGCCGCTGCATAGGTTAATTGGCTTGCAGACTAAATTGCCCTTAGTGCCCGGTTATGGGCTGGCGTCCTATCGTGGGTATATCCCTGCCTTGCGCCCTGTGTCTGCCGGGATAGGCTCCGGCTCACCGCGACCTTGTAGAGGACTAAGCGGTTTCTGACAATGAGATGAGATGACAAAATAAACACACGCGGAACAGAATGAATGTACACAAAATGTGCAAAGATGTATCTCCCGGATTTAAAAAGTCAAACACAGTACGAAAATTAACCTACCGTGTTTACCGCTACTGAGCTAGGCCTAACTATAACGTCTATGACCATCCTTTAGAGTCGCTTAAAATCATTGTTCTATTCCTTCATCTCGAACCCACGCTGCTTACCTTGATATAATTAGGTTTTTTTTTATAACGTTCATTAAAATTTCGTAGTGCCAGGTGGTGGATAATCATTTGCGATACGTATAAAATGATTTTGTTTTTTTTTTGCATAGGGATAATGAAAACATATTTGTGCGGAATTCGATGTTGTGTTAATTATACACGCGAAACCACCTTTGACTTGCAAAAAACACGGGACACCAAAAGCCTAAGAGATTAACTCACGCAGGACCAGGTTTAATCCAGTGTTAAATTGCCTAATGTTATACATTCAAAAAGAATGGTCCTTATCAATATTTAAGCAGATGCACTGCATGTTGCTTTAGGTTGCGCCTTTACCGTAAAATAATTCAATATAGGATTGTTACATCGCTAAACATCGGAGGAACTCTCGACAGAGCTTTCCCAAAAGGGCAGTTCTTGGAACCAATTCTCATCATAGCAATGCATTGCCATCATAGCAATGCATTTCCATGCATTGCTTATATATGTAGACTGGCAAAAGAGTACCCATAGCGTTAACAGCCCCACCTAATACATAATTAGATTGGTATAAGTGGCTTTTTTATATTAAATGCTATAAATTCATTTCTAGAGCGCTTTTCACCCGAGGGTCACAAAGTGCTGCACGGAGCTGCAGAGAGAACAGTACGTTTAGGACATCAGAATGGCAAATCAGCAACAATAACGTTTTTTTGGGGTTTTTTTTTACAAATCCGATCTGTGGAGAGAGCGGCATGCCAACAACATCAGGACAGTTCAACTAAAAATCAAACATTCGCACTGAATAATTATCGCTATTCATACTAAATAAGGAATTTTAGTGATTCAAAAATATCCAATTTTTTTGCCATATCCATTGACTGCAGCTCGACGAGTGACGTTGTGAAGCTTGTTGGGGATCCCCAGCAAATAATTTACACAAACGGATGCTCTTTCATGCATTATTTTAAGCAAAGAAATATTCCATGAACGATTAACTTAAGATCATCTCATCTCATTATCTGAAACCGTTTAATCCTATATAGGGTCACGGTGAGCCGGAGCCTATCCCGGAAACCCAGGGCGTAAGGCAGGAATACACCCGACGACGGGACGCCAGTCCATTGCCGGGCATTGCGGGACAATTTTAGTTTGCGAGCCAATCAACCTATCCAGGAGCATACTTTTGGACTGTGGGAGGAAACCGGAGTACCCGGCGAAAACCCTCGCGGACACGGGGAGAGCATGCAAACTCCACACAGAAAGGCACCCGAGCCGAGAGATTCGAACCCGGGACCTTCTTGCTGTGAGGCGTCAGCGCTAACCACTGGGCCACCGCGCCGCCCACTTAAGATCATAAAATCACCAAATTACACCTGTTACAAAGTGTCAAGTTTGCAAATACCGCACAGGTGTGTAGCAACACGTGCAACGGAAATGCTTTGATAATGTATTGTCCTTTAAAACAGATTGGCCCACACAATAGACGTTTGTTTTCCTTTAGAGCCCAGTCTCAGCTAACTGTTGCGACACACAGCTCAGGACAAGGCGAATATCAAGCCATTAGTAGCTCCGCTTGAGCAGTTACGTCTATGGGTACTTTTTTGTTGCAAGTATAAAGATGTAAATAAATATGTACAGCTATAGGTATACATCTCCATATTGGGGGGAAAAAAAAGTAGCCACAATCATTAACTGACGAATAATTGAGATCCGTGGTGTAATGTAATTTTCAATAGTTAGTGACATAAGGTACTATTGTTTATTGGCAGCAACATTTGCATAAAAAAACACTTCACAACTTTATCCGCTCCTTTCAACTAATCAGGTTATTCATAAGCCATTAGCGTTTTGAACAGATGTAGTTGTAAAACCTGTGTATCATTGGGGTTTTTTTCCCTTTAATTTTGCCGGTGTTGTGATTGTTAACGCAATTCATATTTTTTATTAATTTAATGCATCAGCAAACCCATTTGGTGCCATAATTCAATGGGAAATTTTCCAGATTCGCAAAGCAACACACGGGCTGTCGATAGGGTGACACCTACTGAGAAAAACACAGAACTCTGCTTGAGCGCACGTTAAACCAAACTTGCGCACACGAACATTGCAAACGCACGTTGGCACCGACTTTATATTGTTAACCATTTTTAGTACAATACATAATGAGCGCGGTGGCGCAGTGAGCAGCGCTGTCGCCTCACAGAAAGAAGAACCCTGGTTCGATTCCCGGCTCGGGTGCCTTTCTGTGTAGTTTTCGTATTTCCTCCGCATCCGCGTGGGTTTTTGTCGAGTCCTCCGGTTTCCTCCCACCGTCCAAAGACACGCTACTGCCTAGGTTAATTGGCCTGCCAGGTAAATTGCCCCCGAAGTGCCCTGCGATGTATTGGCGTCACATCTTCGATATTCCCCCACCTTGGAACGTCGGCAGGCATAGGCTCCAGCCCCATGCCACTCTCTGCGGAATTCAGCGGGTATTGATAAAATTTACATTTTTACAAGGTTTGCACCAGAAGTTCAAATAGTTGCCACAACGCATCTTACCATGGGATATCGTTGCCGCACTTTCTGCAGATACTGTCTAGGCTTTTAAAGTATTGTGGGAAAATGTGATACTGTATGAGCAATGGCTCCATTTATAACAGCATGGCGATCCATTTATAGATACAATAGCACTGAGGGCGGCACGGTGGCCCAGTGGGAAGCGCTGTCGCCTCACAGCAAGAAGGTCCCGAGTTCGAATCCCGGCTCGGGTGACTGTGTGGAGTTTGCATATGTTCTCCCCGTGTCCACGTGGGTTTTCACCGGGCACTCCTGTTAACCTCCCAGTCCAAAAACATGCTGCTGCATAGGTTAATTGGCGAGCAGACTAAATTGCCCACAGGGCCCAGTGATGGACTGGCGTCCCATCGTCGGTATATCCCTGCCTTGCGTCCTGTCTGCCGGAATAGGCTCCGGCTCACCGCGACCCTGTACAGTACTAAGTGGTTTCTGATAATGAGATGAGACAATAGCATTGAGGGAATAATTCAGAAAACATTTGAATGCAAAGCCACCCCATCACCCACCAATCACAATATGTATTAATCTGATACTCTTTAGTTCAAACGTTTGTTGTCGTGGGAATCGTACATCTATAGCGAGCAGGCCCACTAGTACTTTCTGCTACAGTAATAAACATTTACGATAAACATCTGCAAGTTGAACTACGACCACTGTTACATATTACATTTAAAAAGCCCCAAGATCATTAGCAATCAGTGATTAATCTATAATTAAAGCACTATATATTTCTGGACACAGTTTTATGAGGTCACATTTGTGATGTAAATTTAGCCCTGGAGAGAAATAGTAAGGATGGAGCAAGGACAAGTATTGACGTAAATATATGGAGGGCATCTTCTTGCTTCAACGAGTCCATGTGTGGCAGTGTCAAGTTCCCAACACGCCAGTGATAACAACACACGCTCACACTGCAATTAGCCTCATAAACCTAATCAGAAAACTCGCTATTTTAACGGTTTACAAAAAGGATGTGTGAAATATATTTCAAAATCTTTTATTATGAATAGAACATGGATCCGTATAGTGTTTTTTTCATACATCGTACATAAGTCATAATACAACAGTTATGCACACAAACCCTGACCTTAGTTCCCTCAATAGTTAAAATGCATACATTTTTTTTTGGAATTAACGTTGACTTTAACAATGTAAAATTATCTTGTATTGTAAAGCATAAAACACCAGCATAACCCCTCACATATAACCAGTGCATCCAAACATTTTTCTGAAATCTCCAACGGGTTTAAACCGCTTGACATGCATACAGGTTAGGCAATTCAATGGTATCCCATCACTAGCCTTTCAAACACTACATATTCTTGGGCAAGGCACCAAAAAAAAACAAACAAGTACATGTACGGTCATCATGCTGATGATCATCGTTGTATAACTTTTTTTATTTATTATTAAACCCTTCTCATCAAGCCAATGCAGATGAACAAGCTTATCATTTGTGGCGTAAAACTCGTCGCTCGAGGTTGGCCAGAACTGCAATTGTGCAACAGCAGCAGCAGAGTTCCTCCGGTGATAAAAGGCTCTTCTTCGATGTTTGCGTCTTTACACTTTGCCCTCCAGCTGCGGTGTGGGCAGATGAAGCTGCAATGGATCTCTTAGGCGTTTCAAATCCAGCTCGACCTAAAACGGAGAGATTACACAACCATCAGATGGGACTTCCGGTGGCGCAGTGGGTGCATCTCTTTCCCCCCCCACACTCAATAGTTTTCTGTACCCAACCCCGAGCTTTTTCCCCTCCTCCCTCAAAAGGTTCGTTTATTTCATTAACCCTTCCCCGTATGACACAATTTGTTTTTTATATTTAAAAAAATACTTATTACCAGGGACCCGTTCTACCGTCTCGGCAGTTGCGGCGTGGTCACCCCACTGCGTTGGAGACAGCCTGCGGATCCTCCTGCATGACTGGTGGCAGTGCCTCCCGGGTGGGGAATAGCCCTCACCCGCCAAACTATTTCCCGACACGCGCTCGCTTCGGGGGCCCAGCCCTGGCAGCAAGCGCACTCGTCTGCCGTCCATCCACCGCCGCTGCCGCGCCTGAACCGCCACTGCCGCTGAGATGCACCTGTTGTGCCCGCTCGCTGCCGCGTACTTGACCGCCGCCATCACGTTGACCTTGACCGCAGCCTTTTTTTTTACACTACGTGAAGCTTGGCTACAGCGGCCCTGCAAGCTGTACCACCACTGCTATGGCAGCTCAAAGCTCGTCCCAGGTTGCTGTTGCGATGCTACTGAGTTAGATCATCTGATAGCCATGTGCTTGGTCGCCGCCGCTGCATTGCAATGCAGCCTTCAACCGTTGCCAATGTACTGGACATCATCTTTGTGAGGGTATTTTCTATTATTGCCACGAGGTGGCTGTCGTCTCTGCCAACCAGCGTTGCAGCCAATCATTCATCAGCTGTCCCAGAGATCAACTTCCACTATTAATACACAGTTCTGTCTCCGTGCAAATAACTCTCAAATTACCGACACCTCCTTTCTGACATTCTCTGATGCATACTTACTGAGACTGATGTTCACACGATCTTACGGCTGCCCATTGTCGTTCACTCTAAAACCCACTGAAAATATTACAGCTCTTCTCGGGACCTATTCACGGGACCTATTCACTGTTTGCTTGACACACACTCGGCAAATGCTGACATTCTCTCAGGACATAATCTGTTCAAAGGGACTGATTTGACCTCACAATAGTTTACCGATAGGCACAACAAGGCCTTACGATTGGCTCTTCACAGACACTGCTCAGGACATGTTTTCTCAGTTGCACTGACATGGACTCTGCTCATGATTTCACAACTGTTTACTCTCACCCGTGACATGATTTTACAGCGCGTCACAAACTCCCTCGAGATACGTTACTTCGGATATGTAGTTATTTTTTATTTGTGTGGTCTCAATACGACAGACGTAATTTTATGATGATTTTGGATAATCTTGCAGACAATGAAAATGGATGTTTGACGCTTCATTTTCACTTGTCTCCTGTTAAGGCATGGTATAATTTACTCTGACATTGCTCTCCCATCTCCACTCGTCTCCACCATAGCCGACCGACATAGCTGCTTCTGACTCCACTCCCCTGGTCCACGGCTGTTCCCCTGGCACCCAGGGTGCTCAATAAATAACACCAAGAAAGAAGAAGTGCCCTTTATAAAGGAGAGAAGAATTGGGGGGGGGGGGTTGTCATTACTTAGGGTAATGTGATGATGGAGTTTTGGAAATGGGGGTCCTAGGTTTTTTTCTTCTTATTTCCCCCAGCTAGCCTAGCTGGGGGTGTCCTGGGGTGCTGTGGCAACGCTGGACCCACCAGGGGTCCCTCCATCTTACAATCGTAAAAAACTTGTTGAAAAACCCCTCTTTCCCCTCTCTCCCCTGCTGAAACTTAATAAAGCATACACAAAAAAAACAACCGTCTGATGGCTTTAAGCCAACATTTAGCCACTTCCTAATGCAACAAAGCCACCGTAACGCCATTTATAAAGCATTATAGATCATTAGCCAGCCAGTGTAGTTTGTTTCCCTACACATAATCAGGTAGCTACAGTTACATGACAAGTATGATTTAATTTGTGCTACCCTTTTATGTCAGAAAATGTAGTTAATTTAATTTTGTGATGAAATGTTCTCCTGCTCCCAATGTTCTCTTACACTATTGACCCTCCACCGCCCCAGACCCCCACCCCTCTTACCAACATAATTTCATGTCTCAATTAGCGTTAACTAGGTGATAAGGATATGACTGAGGGGAAATCGTAAGACAGCAGCAAGTAAGTTATTCTGTAGCCCAGCAGTAAAGGGCCTAGGACCTGAATTCAAACGGCCCACGGTCACACGGGGACTATTAATTTCCAACAATCCGCAAATGATATTCGTCCTTCACCGCACAGCGTCTGAGCTGAAATAATCACGTACCAGAGGGCAGTATTTTTCATCTGGAAACACCTTCAAATGTCAACGTACTCGAACTTCAGTCACTTGCAAGGGTATGTTGAAGTGGCTGCGATGTGTTTCATGTGCGGCATGCCAAACGAAACTTTCAAAAAAGCCCGTTCGGCTCTGAGTACCGCAAAGGCTCTTCCCTGCTGAGGACCTACTTGGGCAATCTCATCCTTGAGCTTGTTGTAAGTGGCCAAGTCAAAGCGAGTCTTCTCAGCGTGACGGTGGAAGAAGCGCAGGTACTGGCGATCCCTGGCATCCGGGTACATGTACTCCTGCAATGGGCATGTTCACCATCACTTAGCGCTCACGCCCTCCAAATACATCCATGCACACTCATCCACGCATAAATCAACACTTGTAAAGAATTGACTCAGTTTGTACTTCAATGTCAGTGCGTGAATCGTTTATCACCAATGCGACGTACAGAGCACTTTCTAATGCACATACAGATTGCTAATAAAATATACATAACCACATTTTCGCATTGTAAGGCCGTCTACTTGCAGGTTCACGGAGTTCATCTTTCTCGTTTACACACCTGTCGGGTTAGGATGAAGTAGGCGTACATGGCTATGGCACTGCCATAGGTGACGAAATAAGTGACAGGCTCCATGATGTCCCACGAATATTCCCACCAGGTGAGGCGTGCCAGGAACCCAAACTGTGTCGCCATGTACGCCAGGCCACCCCACAACACCAGGCGCGTACGCTTTTCCGCTTTCAGCTTCAAATCGCTCTTCACCTGCAACAGAGAAATGGGTCGAGAATTGTTGCGATAAGAATATGTCGAGTTTCAAAATTATTTTACGTGGATTCTGGTTATGACAATTTGCACGTAGGATAAAATACACTGGGAGTAAACATAAAATCTCATCTCATTGTCACAAACCGCTTAGTCCTGTAGAAGATCGCGGTGAGTCGGAGCCTATCCCGGCAGACGCAGGGTGCAAGGCAGGGATATACCTACGATGGGACGCCAGTCCATTCCGGGAACTACGGGCAATTTAGTCTGCACGCCAATTAACCTATGCAGCAGCATGTTTTTTGGACTGTGGGCAAAAACTGGAGCGCCCGGCGAAAACCCACGTGGACACGGGGAGAACCTTTCTCTCCACACAGAAAGGAACTCGAGCCGAGATTCGAACCCAGGACCTTCTTGCTGTGAGGCG
>JAZEWT010000012.1:16217768-16230089 GCA_036362905.1 Mordacia mordax
CTGTGGCGCGTTTTACGTTCACTGTTCGGTGATCAGAGGCTTCACCGTGTTATTTGCGCAGGCGTAAACTGCAAACGCATGCGCACAAGAACAGCGAACTGCGTGTGCGTGTCAGCCGAGTATAGAGGGGCCCACGCAGCGACACAAGTGACTGAGCAACCTAAATTTGGAACCGTGTTACCAGATCAAATATATTCCTGTCCAGTACCCAACTGCACGCAAGATCCCTACAGCAACTGATACAGTTTGCAGGCCACTTCTAAGCGGTAGGTCATACGTGACAACAGGAAATATAAAATCAAGTCACAGGTCGTATGTTGCCTGAAGGCCATGGATTTAAGCACTCTTATAGCATTGCACAGAAGTGAGGGTGGAAAGAATCATTATTTTTTTTGTTCGAAATGGCATCGCAAAGTAATCGGCAAAACCTTTTCCAGCGGCTCAATTTGGACCCGTAGGGTGTCCAGCTTGGTGAGCAGCTCCCTCTCGCGCTGCAGCTGGTGCTCCTCAATGCGCAGGGTGGTGTACATCTGCTGTACCAACACCCTCACCTCCCCGAGGGCACTCGCGTTGTCAGCACTCAGGCTCTCTGGACAGCACCACAAAAAGCCGCAGGGGGAAGACACAAAACTCAAAGTTATTTTACAGCAAGCAGCTATCAAGTGTGAATTCACTTCGCATTTATGCATCAACTGTGTCAATTATACGTTCTAAGTATAAAGACAATACTTCAACGACGCATTATTTTCTCCTGCATTGCATTTTTGGTTACAGAAAAACCCAGGACATTTATACACTCCATGCATTAGGTTCGATAGAAGAAAAAAAACTACTTTTTTTTTAGCTAACAACATTATTTTGCAGAAGTAATTTATTTTAAATGGGCAAACGATATTCAGCGTATAGAGTCTGCGCTTAAAATGTGTTTTCAGAGACCCTGTCACAGTTTTCTTAGCATTTGGTTACAGCATCAAAAAATCCTATTTCTCCAACCATTTGGGTTGCTTTCCATCCTCAGAATCCAATTTGGCAGGTGTGTGCAATGCGAGGCACTCTAGCTCATGACCTTGCATTTTAAAATGTGTTTGGAGAATTACATCCGTTTGTGAGAGATTTGCAGCATCTTCAAGCACCATTTCTACTTTAGCACACGCTCATAACGCTGATCCAATACATTTTTAGACCATTCCATTCAGTATTTTACAGGCGAGACAGAATCATGAGTGGCTGAAGACTTATACTTCAAAATATGAAGAAGAAGAATTCACCTCTAGGTAGGTACGTAGGTAAAATTTAAGATCATCTCATTAAGTACTGTCCAACTTGGAAAATAACATACCATAACCAGGTACGTGCTCAGGAATTTCAAAGATATCCTACCTTAATCTCACTCACTTACAAATGACTAAACCCATTATTTCCTCCAGAAAGTATAATAAAACTGAATGATTTGTTCATGTTGTGCCGAGGGGGAGGAGGTGAAACAGGAACACATTGGTAATTGGTCAGCACACTGCACTGCGACCCTGGCCAATTGAGTTTGATTCTGAGTCATACTTGGCACCACTGGAGAAAGATATCCGAACCTTGATGATTGCTTCGAGAAGCTGCTCTCTCGGGACAGCCGCGTCGATGGCTCTCCTCTCCTCGCGACGTTTCGCCTCCTCACACGTTAGAGGCATCCTCAGGTGTAGTGCCTCTAACGTGAGGCGAAACATCGCGAGGAGAGGAGAGAGAGCCATCGACGCGGCTGTCCCGAGAGAGCAGCTTCTCGAAGCAATCATCATGCATCGAGCCGTGAAAACCTACATCATTATATCCGAACCTTGTTCACCAACCCGCACTCAGCAGTGTGCGGTGAAGTATGGTCAAAGACAACCCCGATGCTTGAAATAGCATGGGTGGGCCTTCACTGATTTATAGTCATGGTTTTACTCTAATCGATCTGCTCCGTTGTTGTTGGCATGACATTCTCTCCATAGCTAGGTGCAGTGTTTTGTTACCCTCAGGTGAAAAGCACTCTCGGAGTGCAATAATTATTACTATCCATCAGTGGAATGACAAAGCGCAGTGCATCACTTGGCCAAAATGGTCTCAAGGTATTCAGCTGTGTAGGGGTTTTGGCAGTGTAATACTCACTTCTGTAACTAATATTCAACAAAACGTTTATCTCTCATTGTTATTGGAATAGTTTTCTTCAATTAGCTTCAATTAACCACAAGATAAAATGCGATATTCCATTCAAAGTTATGCATTCCGTCTGCGCTACCAACACCCGGATTTGTTTTTTTACAACTTATTGAAAACATTCCAAACAGGCATTTGCAAACAATCGGGAACTACAATACCTCGCTTCGGAGGCTGAACCAGATACGTGTCTTCATTGATGACAAGTTTAAAATCTTCCAGAAGGAGGATATCAATCCCCGTGCTTGCTGCCACTCTGGTTCCATCTGAATGAAGCGAAACCGCGCACGCAGGTTATTGTACAAAACGCGACCGCATTTAAACAATGTAGGTTTTCACGGCTCCATGCATGATGATTGCGTCCAAAAGCTGCTCTTTCGAGAGAGCCGTGTCGAACGCTCCCCCCTCCTGTCTCCTTCGACGCGGCTATCCTGAAAGAGCAGCTTTTGGAAGCAATCACTAATTTTATGTCTTGTTTCACGCAACGACTGCTGCAAATGAGACACGGTGAAGTTTTGTTATTCAAGGAGCACACTTTTTCCTCTTCCACCAATCGTTCTTGTTAAATACAAATCATGAGTTTGCTGACAGCACTTAACTCTCAAGAATACTAGTGAAGATCGTTTCTTCTAAGAGTAAAATGCACCAGTTATTATTTGTAACGAACCCGATATTTATTGGGCATAGTTACAGAAGCGTAAACTTTACACATTTCATGTAACAGCCACATATTCATCTGTCACCTTGCCACCGATCACTGTGCGTTTTGTAATTAACACTCCATGCGTTGTGTGTGCCAGGCAAACCGTGAATGAATGTTGCAAACATTTCAACCAACTTATCAATGCAATACTTTTTATCGCAGTTTGGGAGCCACGGTTGCCACCAGCTTACACAAATGCCTTTAGACTCTGGGCGGAAACTGGAGCACCCGGTGGAAACCCACGCGAACACGGGGAGAACGTCTTAATGGAGGTGACAATTAATTAAAAAAATAACCACCATGACTCCAGTGTTTACCGAGTGTGTATATTGCTGCACGGTCTATTCCCCTATCTTCTGCTTGCAGACTCCTCAAGAAGTTTCCGACATTCTCCAGCACAGGCCTTAGTGTGAACTGGCATCGCTCCTTTCGTGAAGGCAGGGTCATGGAAACCACCGGCAGTCCATTGGCATATGACACCGTTACGTCTGCAAAACATGTGCAACAAACCGTTGATATTAAATAGGTAATTGCAGAGCACATGAATGTACAAGGACAGACTTTTCGCACAGAACCGTGTATGTCGAGGTGGTTGTTTGACCATACTTCTAATAGCTGGCCAGTGTGGGTTGTTCAAGACAAGATGTATAAATGTGTTAATATAGAAGTACATCACATCAAATAATGTTGCTGGCCTACCCCCTGCTACCCATTACATAGCCCTACAGCGTCTAACATTTGTTATGCATGACGGTCACCCATCCAAAGACTAAACCCTGCTTAGCATCTGAGATCTGATGAAATTGGCCACATTCTGGGATATTTGGCAATTCCAGAGTAGACGTAAGAAATGACTAGCTAGACGTAGAGTGCAGTCCACATAGCCCTACAGCCTCTAAAATTTCTTATGCATGACGGTCACCCATCCAAAGACTATCCAGGCTAAACCCTGTTTAACATCTGAGATCTGATGAAATTGGCCACATTCTGGGATATTTGGCAATTCCAGAGTAGATGTAAGAAATGACTAGCTAGATGTAGAGTGCAGTCCATCAAGGGTGACCACTAAATGCCAGAGGTGCTGGACGTTTATTATGAAATCCCCTAAAGCCCATTCACAGTTTGCACTTAAAATGTATAATAGTCACGTCTTCAGATGTCAGTCTTATTTGCCCAAGACACTTCACTATTCACTCTACGCGTTGATGATTTTAAGAATGTGTATTTCAGCAATGGAGAGTTGACTCAAGTGTGATGGCAAATACGTTAATTTAACAAGAAAATTTTTTACAGCATTTAAAACAAAAAAAACGGGCTTCGTGTAGCTGTAAACCGAAATTAATGTGCTGTGACTCCCCACATGGTGAGCTCACAGGCTGACCCCCTGTCATTCAAATGGTTTGCAGTCTAGTATGCCATTGCTGTGTGCTTTACAAGCCAAAGTCAAATACACTTATTTAAAAGGACGCCCATTCATGAAATTGATGGCTTGCTTCGACAGTAACTACAACCTTGAAAGAAAAGTAAACGATATCTGTGCATCTGTATACACTACCTACAAAAAAAATGCACGGGAACACACGGCATTTACTTTCAAATTCTTTCCATACCAAGCAAAATTTAACCTGACAGTCCAATTTCAGCATAAATTGCCCGCAAATTGAGGGGCCAAAGAACACTGTAAAGATGGAGTTGAAACCCACACAGGATTGCTGCACTTTTTTCTCTCCCTTGGTGCAAAACGTGTTGTCGAGGTCACCTAAACGTGTCCCTAAAAGGTTACAACAAAGCATAGACGAAGGCTCTCGATAACATTCAGTGCCTATCGACCATTAATTGTCCAATTTCTTAGTGATAAAAAAATATATATATAAAGGTGCGTGCTAGTGATTGAGATTCATGGAATGGTGTATCGAATTTGATGTATTATAGCTACCCTCAGCTTTAAGGCCACTCACAATTACAAACATGGCTTGAAGCAATATCGGTAAACAAGGACAAGACAGAGGCACTTACGGAGATATTTAAAATCAGCTACAGAGTAGGCATATCTCAATGCATCCTATAGGTATGTCGCTATAAATAATGCCTCTAACAATCAAACAGTGCATAATCAAAGGTGTACAACGGATATTTAGAGATGGAATGTAACACGTGCCCTCCACAGCTCTGTGCAGCGCTTTGTGACCCTCGGGGTAAAAGCCTTCTATTCGTGCAATTATTATTATTATTATATTCTGCTGTAATGGTAAACATTCGTATACCTTTATTGTTGACAGGTCTGCTGGGGATGTAACATGAATTTAATTAAAGTAGGCATATATTAGTGTGGGGCGGCACGGTGGCCCAGTGGGTAGCGCTGTCGTCTCACAGCAAGAAGGTCCCGGGTTCGAATCTCGGCTGAGGTGCCTTTCTGTGTGGAGTTTGCATGTTCTCTCCGTGTCTGCGTGGGTTTTCGCCGGGCACTCCGGTTTCCTCCCACAGTCCAAAAAACCTGCTGCTGCATAGGTTAATTGGCTTGCAGACTAAATTGCCCACAGTGCCCGGTGATGGACTGGCGTCCCATCATGGATACATCCCTACCGTGCGCCGTGTCTGCCGAGATAGGCTCCGGCTCACCGTGACCCTGTACAGGACTAAGCGGTTTCTGACAATGGCAGTTATTGAAATGCAGGTACAGTGCGCAGAACACATTTTACAACTGATCTTGCAACGCAAGAAATAATAAGTCTTTTGGCGGCAGTTCTTAAGTGCCACAATCACGATGACAACACACAAGCAGTGTTGATAACTCACCATCAGAGGGCGCCACTGAGCTGCTGTAAACCACCGGGCAGAACCTCCACAGGGGGAAATGTTTAGCCTGCAGGGGAACAGAAGCAATAACAATTATGGGCTAAACCTAAAGGGTGTCAAAGTTGATTGCTCTCCCGAGTGCGAAAACGGTTCTTTTTTTGCTCCATTCGGCAAGATGTTCTTTGCTTGCCTGTCTTTGGAAAACAAGTTCAGACTTGGCACGACTAAATCCAGTCAAGCAGCTTGGCAGAGTGGACAAGGCCAAATTGACACCGCCGACGGCCAAAACCGTACACACGTGGCTAAACCGTGGCCAAAACCGTAAACACAGTGAGGATCAAGGGAAATATTATCATAAATTGCTCCCACCCCCAAAATAAGCACTTCATCTAAGCTTCATAAACTCTTTAGAGGGAGCCCTATTAAATATACTCGACCATCTGTCCGAATCTGCATTACATATCGTCATTGTGTCCTCTTTTTAAAACAGTGATTTTCATTAATAAATTCAAGTTTTGTTGTGATTTAGTCGCGTACGAAAATTCTTCGGCATACTGTATTTTCCTGACATGAGTCACTTTCTTCAAAACCTTTATCAGGTTACGCTTGTTCACACCCTTGTGGGAATATAGTGAATAACATTGCCAAGTACAGTTTATAATTATCATGAATTCTGGTGTAAATAAAGTGACAATCCAGCATAAATGCGGTTTATATATACCTTCCTGAAACATTAAACAGTCAATGCTTTACTAATAATGTCACGATTCAATTAAAGCTAATTCTAGTCCTCAAGATAAAAAGGCTTTCAAGTCCTCTGGCTAGGACTGCTGATGCAGCTCAATGTCGTCGTACCAGGATGATGGCTTTCTACCGATCTGCGCCTGTTCGAGAACCTTTATTCCTTCCTTGTTTGTTGAAGAAATATTTTTTTTATTTATCGCTTATTATATACCTTATTATATACCTACTATTTGACTTTCAGTTGAACTGTCCTGATGTGGTTGACAAGCCATTCTCTCCACAGTTCGGATTTGTAACAAAAATTCCCAAAAAATAAGTCGTTGTTGTTGACATGCCATTCTCTCCGAAGCTAAGGGCACAGTGCTTTGTGACCCTCGGGTGAAAGGCGCTCGAGAAATGCAATTATTATTATAGGACGGAATTGTGCAAGAGCACATTTAAATTTTGTGCTATTCATGAATTGTCATTTCATATTCTTAATGGTAAAAACGAACTGAAAGGAACAAACAACGGAAACACAGTGGGAGACTAAAAAAAGAGAATCGTCTATTGCTTAAATTACCATCAAATGCTGCATCCTACCGTGTAGAATCAATAAACACACGGAAAGTTGAGGTTAATATTAAGATCGTTCACTGCATTTTGTAGCATATTGCATTTATGTACGTAGTCGCAGATAACCAAAGGCTTCATTGCATCTGATGTTTAGAAATGCAAATATTATTATTTACTAGGATTAAAAACACTAACTGAATCGAGTGATGGTTAAGTGACTCTACATCCGAGACAGTATGCACAGACGGAATTGTTTAATCAGGGCTAAATTGGTATAATAAGGGTTTTCCCCGTAGTACTGCTGGGGATATTTATTTTCAAATAATATCTATCCACTGGCAGATGAAGGCCTACTGAAGCCAATGACACCACTGGGGGAATGATGTGTGACTTGGCTCACAACACCCTAGTCTGTGCGGGTTTAAGATTCGAAACAATCAACGTGACAAACGTTACAGTGGCGATAAAAAGTTCGCGATCCCTTCTGAATTTTCTCTATTTCTGCATGTGACCTAAAATGTGATTATATCTTCATCTAAGTCCTGATAATGAAGAGAAAACAATGTAAATGTGATCATGAAGAGAAACTGATTCAACACACACATGTACTTTTAAAAATGTACTTATTAAACAAAATGAGCCAACATTCAATTCCGTTGAAGAGTTATATGTCAACCTTCATATTCATTAACAGGTGGCATTGATGAGCAGCAATAACTTTAAACAAACGTTTCCTGTAACTAACTTTAATACGTATATAATTCGTGCAACCAGATCGGCCCTTCCCTTGACACGGGTGGGTACGCAACTAATTATATCAGAACCTCCCTATATAGAGAGACCCAAAGGCCCGAGTAACACTCCTGGAGCTGCTTGTTCCAAATTGGCGCGAGGAGCTGATGATGCTGATTTTAACGATCAGCGGAAACGTAGTTGACTGTAAAATATTGTGGGTTTGCTCGCTCTCCAATGCACCGGTGTGCCGAGACAGTAAAGTTGGCACGCTCTGTTCACGTGACCAAACTTTACTGATTGGCTGTGTCGGGTGGAAGAGGGTTCACGACACATTGTTTAGGTGACCTGACCCAAAAAAAAGTGTCACGGTTTCCTGTGACTGTTGATCGGTCCTGCACCACGGCCTGGAGGAATTTTGCCCCATTCCTCCTCACAGAACTGCTTAAACTCAGAGAGTCACGGGATTTCTTGCACGCGCTGCTCGTTTCAGATTCTGCCACACGTCAATTGGGTAAAGATCTGGACGTCATCATGGCGATGCCAAAACGCGAACTTGCTTCTGCTTCAGTGAGCTTTGTGACCCTCGGGTGAAGAGTACTCTATAAATGCACTCATTATTCTTACTAAAGATGTACTTGTGTGTTTCAGGATCGTTGTCTTGCTGCACGACCCACTTTCTGGTAGACTTCAGCTCACGGACAGACGCCCTGACAGTCTGGTTTACAATTTGCTGGTACAATCCAGATAGTCATCTCATCGCGTTCTCAGAAACCACTTAATCTTGTACAGGGTCGCGAAGAGCCGCAGCCTATCCCAGTAGACACAGGGCACAAGGCAGGGATATATCCACGATGGGACACCAGTCCATCCCGGGCACTGAGGACAATTTAGCCTGCAAGCCAATTACCTATGCAGCAGCATGTTTTTTGGACGGTGGGAGGAAATTGGAGTGCCCGGCGAAAACCCACGCAGACACGGGGAGAGAACATGCAAACTCCATACAGAAAGGCACCCGAGCCGAGATTCGAACCCGGGGCCTTCGTGCTGTGAGTTGACAGCGCTACCCACTGGGCCACCGTGCCGCCCCCAGATATTCATGATTCCATCAATGATGGCAAGCTGGTCCTGAGGCAGCAAAGCAACCCCAAACCGTGCTACTCCCTACACTATGCTCCACAGTTGGGATGAGGTTCTTATGTTGGAATGTTTGGTTTTTGCCGAACGCCTTCTCTGGCTCACCGTGACCCTATATAGGATTAAGCGGTTTCAGATAATGAGATGAGATGATCTATGCTTATGTTGTCCACATGCCGTTCTCTCCACAACTCTGCGCAGTGCTTTGTGACCCTCGGGTGAAAGGCACTTTAGACATGCTAATATTAATATTTGAGCCAAAAGAAGGCAGATAGGTTGAATGCTGGATCATTTTGCTCAACAAGTAAATGAAAGAGTAGATTTTTGCGTGCTATTTGTTTAATAAGGTCATCGTTATCATCTTATAGGAATTAGTTAAAGACTTGGTCACATTTTAGTTCAAATTTACAGAAAACGGATCATTCTAAAGGTTTCACGAACTCTCACAACAGCATGTACTGTTAATATGGTTAACGTTCGCTTAATGATGTTATTAACTATATACTATTATATTATCGGCGATGGACTGGCGTCCCGTCGTCGGGTGTATTCCTGCCTTACGCCCTGTGTTTCCGGGATAGGCTCCGGCTCACCGTGACCCTATATAGGATTAAGCGGTTTCAGACAATGAGATGAGACTATTATATTATACCGCGTGCAATTAGATCACATACTATAAATATCCAGGCTGACTTTTGACGGATAATCAGCCTTATTGGGTATCATTATAGACTTGTAAATCTGTAGGCAAGAGTTACAAATGCATAACTTTGAAAACAAATACAACAGAACATTTGCTTTAAAAAATTATGAGGTCTTTTATGTTCCTTTTAAATTGTTAGTTGACAGCATGAGCCAAGCCCCAAATGTGAAATCTGTGTCACTGACAATGCATTAACAGGGGCAAAATATATTGTGGGTGGCACGGTGGCCCAGTGGGTAGCATTGTCACCTAACAACAAGAAGGTCCCGGATTCGAATCTCGGATCGGGTGCCTTTCTGTGTGGAGTTTGCATGTTCTCCCCATGTCCGCGTGGGTTTTCGCCAGACACTCCGGTTTCCTCCCACAGTCCAAAAACATGCTGCTGGATATGTTAATTGGCTTTCAGACTAAATGGTCCTCAGTGCCCGGTGATGGACTGGCGTCCCATCATTGGGTATATCCCTGCCTTGCGCCCTGTGTCTGCCGGGATAGGCTCCTGCTCACCGCGACCCGTACAGGACTAAGCGGTTTCTGATCATATATTCTCATTGGGCTGCCTGATTATAAAGAAGACGTTGAACACTTGCTTTTGCAGTTTTCTGGCAAACAATGACCATTTGTTCCTTGAAATTGTTTATTCAAGCATTTTAAACAATCAAAAGCAATCGAATTTAAATAACATTCTAACAACGTAGCTATTAAGTGCACCCATTCACGTTACAAAATACGCATAAAAACACAAACTGTACGCGATCGCGTATTGTAGAATTCATCAGTCCTATCTTTATTAATCTCCCTGTGTAAGAACAACTGTGTCTGGCTTCTCCCAATGCAAAAAAAAACCCAGACGACTGGCAGACAGGCCTTCTAAATAATTCAGAATAACAGCTGGAAGTTGATTGCTGCTCAAAGAGAAAACAAACGTTTACAGATTTATTGCTGAGATCACATCTTGGGTTGAAAACATGTACTAGTTATCCAAAGAATGATGACTGTCATTAAATCATTTATAAATGTGCACCTTTATTTAAAACTTACATGTGGTCTATGCATAATAAGATGGTGTCAAATTTGACTGAAGAAAGGTGATACCTCCAGTGCCTACCAACTTTCCAATGCTCTGCCCAATTTGATGAAAACACATTTTGAATTTAAAGTCAACGAATGAATACCAGCAACTGGTGAATTGTGGTAACCTAAACAATATATTCTACAAAAAAAACCATTATTGTTATGCCGTTCATATGTCGTTGTTGTTGCTTACATGCCGTTTTCTCCACAAATCTGTGCAGCGCTTTGTGACCCTCGGGTGAAAAGCACTCGATAAATGCAATTATTATTATAACAAAGTGGGGTTTTTTTGCAAACAGCACTTGATAAAAGCCCGATGGTGTTTCAAACCAATGTGCAAGTAATGGATATTCCTATGGCAGCAGATTGAGTATCCAACCCCTTTGCCCTTTCCAACTGATTGCTGTTTTTATTGTCACCATTTATCAGCTGGCTGGGCCAGATTCAGGACACATTAAGGGCTCGTGTTTAATTATAAGCCTTTACTTTGTTGATGCTTTTGAAAGTATGCTGAGCAATCTTTCAATAAGCTCATTGAACAAGAACATAAAATGGTTCATATTACACGGAGCATAAATTAAGCACTAATTAGTTTACTCAACAGAGTATCCGTCAGCACAAGTACCCGTTCAATCCTGTACAGGGTCGCGGGGGCCAGAGCCTATGCTGGCTGAAAGAGGGTGCAAGGTGGGGCAAGGGGCTACACCTATGATGTGACGCCAGAAAATCGCAGGGTACTTTTTTGGGTCAATTTTATCAGCAGGCCAATGAACCTAGATAGCAGTGTGTCTTCGAACGGTGGGAGGAAAACAGAATACCCAGCAAAAAACCCACGACGACATGGGAAGAGAACACGCAAACTCCACACAGAAAGGCACCCGAGCTGGGAACCGAACCCAGAATTTCTCTCTGTGAGGCGATAGCGCTACTCACTGTGCCGCTCCCCTCAATACAATGATTTGGTTTAAATGTGTTGGGCCAAGATCGATGTAAACATCTGAGTATGGAACCGATTAATGCGTATAAATAACACGAACATATTCTTTACATTCGATATTAAAACTGCATTGACACTGAAGTTGCTAAGACTGTCCTAAGAGTGGTCAAACTTAATACGCCCCAGCCATAATGATTAACATATTCGCGTGTTATGTAAGGGTTATTCAATTTTGTGTAAGGGCTCATCTCCCTTGCATATGGATTAACATGTGAGTAATATGCCAATATAAAAATATACAGACACCTCTAATTATGGGTGCCACCTGTCCGATTTTTTCCCCCCAGAGGCTCACCCCTCCTTTTTGAGACAGCTGGTCTCAAACAGAGTCCGACTGTTTCTCAAGAGCCACGTGGGGTAAAATCATTCAACCCATGTGGCTGTGATGAGCCGTTTCGCCACTTTAAGCACCGAAACAAGTGTCTCAATGCAAACGCCAAATATGCTACGGTATGCGTAATTATATCACCTCCATCAGTGTCACTGTCTCTGAAAACAATACCCAGGCTTCTAACACAAATTTTCTAACGCACACATATATAGAAACCCAGCTCAAAATTCATGACACCATTGCATGAATTTGCAGATGTGAACCCCAGAGGAAATGCTAAAAGTATGCTCATTACTCATCCAGGTATACACGATAAAGCATACCCCGTGCGCGTACCGAGATGTGATGCTGAACCCCCAAGGAAG
>JAZEWT010000012.1:16259919-16308944 GCA_036362905.1 Mordacia mordax
AACAACTGCGAGTTTTCGCCTGGGCCACGGTAAGGACATTTTTTTACTCACAGCTTTATCCCAAGACGCTTCTGGCACCGTCATTGTCTTATCGCTGCCCTTCAACTACAAACCCCCCAATCCCCAACTCCCGGTTTTAATCGTTTACGCACCGATCGTGTTCGTTTGAGCCCACTTTAAAACCGTTTCCCCGCGTCGCGTTCGTCGAGACGGGAGATTGTATTCACGTTAGACGTACGCACTGTTAACGCATCATCGTGTGTGTCCGTGTTGCGTTGCGTGTCACACGGTCCGATGGCGGTCGGGAAAGTAGTCTTGCTTGTGTGCGAAATGCAGTGAAGTGCAGCATTTGACGCTCGAGGATTCGCCGCACTGTACGCTACTGTATACGACGGCGCGCGTGTTTGTGAAGTATGGTTGCGTCAACCGATACTGTTGATACAGTGGTGGGCTGCTGGCAATAGTAAACTTGCTGCTAGATTATAATGTTACTCTTGAGTCTTCGCTGTACGGTACAGAAATGTTTGATTTGCTCTATGATGCTATACCGTGTAGGTAAAGGGGCGGCCCTGCAATGACTTGCTTGCGCAAACTTGCAGTGGAAGAGGCCTCCACGATGGAGGCTCTAAATAGCGGCTCGAGAGCAGTCGCTCTCAGCCAGGGGGATTCTCGAACTCCAGGTGGTCCGTGGAGACCAGGCCCAAGTGGCCCGTTTGGTGCAACATGTTGAGAACCCCTGCTCGAGAGGGATTTTGACCCGCCGGATGATCTGCAGTACAGCATGCTTTAAAAGACACCCCCCCCCCCTGTTTAAATTGCAAGCGCATCGTTTAAACTTTAGTTCTGTGTCCTTACCCGCTTAATCCTGTATAAGGTCACGGGGGGACCGGGGCCTATCCTGGCAGGCGCAAGGCGGGGCTACACCTATGATGTGATGCCAGTACATCTCATGGCACTTTTTTTTTGGGTGAGCAATTTACTCAGCTGGCCAGTAAACCTAGTTGATAGCAGCGTGTTTTTTGGACTGTGGGAGGAAACCGGAATACCCGGGAAAAAACCCACGCGGACACGGCGAGAGAGAGAGCACGCAAACTCCACATGGAGAGGCACCCGAGGTGGAATCGAACCGGTGCGCGTCTTGCTGTGATGCAGGAGCGCCACTCCCTGTGCCATCGCGCCGACAATCATTTAAACTTGAAATCCTTTTTGGGAACACCCTATATACATTTACTGCGGTGATGTCATTATTTACACAGTATTGTACTGCGTTAACCGGCACAACTGTGGTATCAAACTGATCATCTCATTGTCAGAAACCGCTTAGTCCTGTACAGGTCGCGGTGAGCCGGAGCCTATCCCGGAGAGACACAGGGCGCAAGGCAAGGCAGTTCATCACCGGGCACTGCGGGCAATTTAGTCTGCAAGCCAATTAACCTATGCAGCAGCATGGTTTTTTTTGGACTGTGGGAGGAAACCGCAGTGCCCGGCGAAAACCCATGAAAAGTGCGTTGTTGTAATGACGAATACATTGAACAATAGCTAATGGTTTCCATGTCATCGCAGTTTGTACAGTGCTATGGCTCTTTAATCCTGAACGACCAAGCCTCTTTGCGTATACAGTACTATATTGGAATTAATGTTGTATCTGGCGTGACACTCATCACTTCTGGTTATCATGCAGTTAGTCGAGGAATAGAACGTGTCCCAGAGCACGTCCGCCAAGGAGATGGAGTGATTAGATATATGCAGGTGCCGGATGGATTTTTACACCGCAGGATCTTGAGCGTTGAAGGTTTCATTCAGCAGAGTGGATTGGTTATGGTTGACAACGATCAGACACTTTCGATCCGCGGTTGCCATGAGTCTCTTGACAGTAGTAAAGGCTCTCCGATGGTGGGATGGGGGGGTCCTTCAAACCCGGTGTGGCGAATGCGAGCAAAGAGAAATCCGCGAACAGGTAGCAAATTGGCGAAGGGAAACGACGCGACGAGTATCTCCTGCATGTACTGGCCTTGTGGGGGGCCCACTCTCGTGACGCGTGTTATACCACGTGCACTATATTCAAATTCCACTCATTGTCAGAAACCGCTTAGTCCTGTACAAGGTCGCGGTGAGCCAGAGCCTATACCGCCAGACACAGGGTGCAAGGCAGGCATATACCCACAATGGGACGCCAGTCCATCACCGGGCACTGCGGGCAATTTAGTCGGCAAGTAAATTAACCTATGCAGCAGCATGTTTTTTGGACTGTGGGAGGAAACCGGAGTGCCCGGCGAAAACCCACGCAGACGCGGGGAGAACATGCAAACGCCACACAGAGAGGCACCTGAGCCAAGATTCGAACCCGGGACCTTCTTGCTGTGAGGCGACAGTGCTACCCACTGGGCCACCAGGCTGCAAATTCCGCTCATTTTGTCATGTTGTTTAAAGATCTCATGTATTGGGTACCTTGGCAGGGATGCTTCAAGTGTCCGTATAAATCTCGGTGCTTTGTAAGCCATCGTGCATAATAATAATAATTGCACTTCTAGAGCGCTTTTCACCCAGAGGTCACAAAGCGCTGCACAAATCTGCAGAGAGAATGACATGTCAGCAACAACAACGACATAACGTGAAATCAGCAACAATGACATTTTTGTGTGGCTGCATAACATCCACATTGTTTATAATCATAAAATGCAATGTGTTTTAGCCTCTTTTAAGACATTGTTTTTTAGACAGTTCAATGTTTAATTGCCTCCAATCTCTTGTTAAATGGCATTCTTTTATTGCCACTTTACCTCGATGTTTTGCGGGTTCCCACAAGGTCCTTTGCAAAGACTATATGTGTAGTTTTAGGCTATCATATGGTCAATAAAGGACTGCAGTGGTAAATAATTTATGCATGATTGCCATGAGTCTTCTAATGGGACGAGCATACACAAACGAAATGTATTAGACAGTGGTGTCTAGAACTGTCTTTTGTTGGTCAGTGTTAAGTGTACAGTAATTGCTATTTTGTTGGGTGTTCAGATTATCTTGTAAAACTAAAGCTTTTTTTGTATCACAAAGGTGACAACGAAGGTATTTGGCAATATAGCAATCCAGTTCGTACTTTTTCTGTATATGTATTAACGTTTATAGAGTTGTGCTGATGTATGAACACACCTTTAGTGTTTTATATCCGGATTTTCAGAAATATAATCCACAGTTTTGCCAACTCGTATTGACGAGCACATGGTCAAATAACGCCCATGACCGACATGCATGATAGAAGCCTTCATCCAGCAGTGAATTGACAATGTCCTGTAATCTATGAATGACTGTTCTATTATTTACAAATCAACAGATGTGTGTCTGTGACCGACCAGACACCCTGTGCAGAATATGATCTGATTATAGAAGCTGAACTGGTTTGAACTTATCTATTACTGGATGAAGCCTGTCTGGGAAAACTGGACTTTATAGGTTGGAAGCTGACAGGAGAGCAATAGATTTCGGAATCCATTTGTGCTCAGTATTGTTTTTCCCTTATGCCAAACGCTCGGTTATGCAATTAGCTAACATTCCCACGCAGAACAACTCCTGAAAGAGTAGTATTTAGACGTTTAATCATTTTACGGTTTACAAAGGGTATCACAGTATTATTTATATTCCAGAGATCATTGGGAGGCATAGGAAAGCGTATGATTACTGCGAAATGATATTTCATGTCGAACAAGTACCAAGCTATCATGATTACCAAAACGTATTTACAGACCAGTGGCTGTGCACTCATTTCCACAGGGAGTCTGTGTCTATGCCCGTGTTGATATTAACTTCAAGACTTCACTAGATCAGGGCGGCGCGGTGGCCCAGTGGTTAGCGCGGACGCCTCACAGCAAGAAGGTCCCGGGTTCGAATCTCTCGGCTCGGGTGCCTTTCTGTGTGGAGTTTGCATGCTCTCCCCGTGTCCGCGTGGGTTTTCGCCGGGTACTCCGTTTTCCTCCCACAGTCCAAAAGCATGCTCCTGGATAGGTTGATTGGCTCGCAGACTAAAATTGTCTCGCAATGCCCGGCGATGGACTGGCGTCCCGTCGTCGGGTGTATTCCTGCCTTACGCCCTGTGTTTCCGGGATAGGCTCCGGCTCACCGTGACCCTATATAGGATTAAGCGGTTTCAGATAATGAGATGAGACTTCACTATATCATGGAATAGGGAGTACCTGCTGGGAATTGTCAAGCTGTGCAAATTAGAGGACCACGTACACAATCAAATGAATAGCACTTGTTTGTAAACTATTGTTTTTTAGTTTTAAGGCATTTACATGTTGTGTGTCATGCGGTGGCATTATCTAATACACTGCCTTTAAAGTCGTCGCTATCGACTTGCCTAAGTTTCTTATATTATGCCATGAGTTAGAGGAATGTCGAGACGTTAGTCGACAGTTAATAGTACTGGACAATGTGACATATCCGCTTCATTGGGGACCGAGGTGTAGGTAGATAATTGTAAAGGTTAGGTGTGTGAACGTATGTATAATATTACAGTTAGACCATGCACAGCTGCTGCATTGGATTTGCGTGTTTAATGGGTCAGGGTGGATATGTGATGGTCAGATATACTCTTCAGTACTGCATATTTTAAGTACAATCTATAAAAATAAGATACTGCTACGCTGTGATGGTTAGAACACTGGCCTTGCAATTGATTAAATCTCCTAGCACAGCTATTGAAGCAATTGCTTTACTTCAATCTATCCCACCTCTGTCCACAAAGCAGTATAAATAGGTACACCATGGATGGGTTAGTATCTTTGGTTGTTATGCGTAATGTCAGATAAGTGTACTCCCATCTCTTCCAAAATATCTGGCCACTGTGGAAGAGTAGCCGTACTTTTCTTTAGGAGTGATCTGTACAGCTTCTTCTAGTGAAGACCCTTGTATCTGGTATAGCATGGGGAATGATAAGCTGCATCTTATAACACTTGCAGTTTCCGTCACTCTTGGAGAGGAAAATGACTCCGGCATGAGAAACTGCAAAGAGACAGGGGTAGGGGATGTCAGCCATGTGAAAAGCTGGCGCCAACATTGGCCAGACTTTGTGATTGTGTCCTCCACACATGAAGACGTTATCGACCAATTTGTTTTTTTATGTTATGTGGAGAAACCGGCCTACATGGCAACCCCCCCCCCCCACGTGGACACAGAGTGAACACACAAATTCCCAACATAAATGTGGGAATGGAACCCAAAAACTTCTTGCTCCGGGGGACGTGTATTACTACAGCACAACCGTGCTGCCCAGGGCTCATCTTTCACCCTTTATTGGTGAACGCATTTAAAAATCTGCCGAGGGCCAACGATACGGCAGTTTCATTAACCAGATATGTTTGCCCGCATGATTTCTGTCTCCCAAGGTGATGGCGATGTGGAGGCTCCGTGCGTACCAAGCATTGCGGCTCCTCCCGTGTGCAGTTCGTGGCTACGCGGGCCAGCAGAGCGTACAAGATGGGCAGCCTCACGTGCGCAGGATATTGGTCGCCGCGGCGCTTGGAGTCACAGCCGCTTCGCTGTCCACTGCTCTCGTGTGGAAGCGGTAAGCTCTTCGTGTTTTTTTTTGTTTTTTGTATAAAGCTCGTAGCCCGACACCAATATCTCATCTCGACTCATTGTCAGAACCGCTTAATCCTGTACAGGGTCGCGGTGAGCCGGAGCCTATGCCGGCAGACGCCAGTCCATCACCAGGCACTGAGGGCAATTTAGTTTGCAAGCCAATTAACCTATGCAGCTGCATGTTTTTTGGACTGTGGGAGGAAACCGGAGTGCCCGGCGAAAACCCACACGGACACGGGGAGAACATGCAAACTCCACACAGAAAAGCACCCGAGCCGAGATTCGAACCGGGGAGCTTCTTGCTGTGAGGCGACAGCGCTACCCACTTGGCCACCGTGCCGCCCTGACACTAAAATATAGGTAATAATCAAATTCACCACAATTTGTCTGATCTCATTCAGTCTTGGAAGACAAGTTTTCAGCACGGATAGCGCTTGGTTAATTAAGATATGATTGAATTACATTTTGAAAATTAGTTGTTACACACATGATTTGATGTATGTTTATGTGAGTGTTAGAGTTATTTAATTAACATTGATTGAACATGACAACATTACACAGTTTCATAGGATGTGCATCATTCCATAAATAAACATTTTGTGGTGGTTTTAAGACAAACTTGTCGGGTATTATTATATTTGAGCATTATTTATATGCCGTTTTTGACGACGCCAGCATTCGCTCAACTGTCAGCTTCTCTGTTGCTTTAGACCCCATATTGGGACACTACAGCGGAAGCCAAATATAATAAAACCCCTTGGGAGCAAGGGAAGCTTTGCTTTGCCTGTGAAGTGTGCTCCATCAGACGTTTTCGTTCGCTTTGCTGCCACCAGTGTAATGTAAGCGTGTGATGCTTATTCCAGGACTATGCGTATAGGCGGTGTGCTTATTATCAGCTTCTACTGTGTCCTAGAGGTGCATATATTTAGCATGTTGATTCGTAAGCTCATGATGCATCGAATCTCGCGTGTGATGAGAGATTTTATTTTCATTTGTTGAATGTAATGGGTTTACATGACCTCCGCAGCCGCTCGTTGCAGCTACATTCACCGCAGTCACCATGCAGTTTGCTGGGAGGGAGGGTAAATAGTTATGCTTCTGCAATGTAGTAAGTTATGTGCTATTGGGTTTAGCGGTCAAACGTAACTAATGATGGGCGGCACGGTGGCGCTGTCGCCTCACAGCAAGAAGGTCCGGGTTCGAATCTAGGCTCGGGTGCCTGTCTGTGTGGTGTTTGCATGTTCTCTCCCCGTGTCTGCGTGGGTTTTTGTCGGGTACTCCGTTTTCCTCCCACAGTCCAAAAACCATGCTGCTGCATAGATTAATTGGCTTGCAGACTAAATTGCCCCCGGTGATAGACTGGCGTCCCATCGTGGGTATATCCCTGCCTTGCACCCTGTGTCTGCCGGGATAGGCTCCGGCTCACCGCGACTCTGTACAAGACTAAGTGGTTTCTGACAATGAGATGAGATAACTAATTATAACCACTATACGTATGTGAAGTGTCATTTAGTCATATTTTCAAAAGTTGTCTGTTGAACTGTGTGAACTATTCTATTTAACTGCATTTACCTTCTGTAAGACATGACAGTGATAAAAAAAACACACGCTTCTCACATGTAGGTAATGTAATGCTGCTTTGAGTCAGCATTTACCCCGCATAGGCATTTGAACATTGTTGATACTTTAATAAAACATTTACTGTAAATTAAACACCACAAATATGGCCCATGCTTACGGAACTCTAATTAAAGTGTTATATTTTAGTCAGACAAAAAATTTTTGCACAAAATACGTGGAAATACAGTGCAGTTGTGGAAAATGTTAAATCTTTTACGGATTTTTGTTGTTACAGTGGAGGTCACATAGGTTGCCAGCTGTATCCTCTAGTTTATATTAAAGTGTGCTCCCTGCAGGGAAAAACTAATTCGTGGAAGATGGCTCTTGGTACGGTTGGGAGTTCCTCCCATTATTCACAATGTGGTGAGAAGATTCAGGGTAAAAAATGGCTTAGTGTCAAAAACTAAGCAAGGCACACAGCAAGAGGAAAGCCATTAAGCCCTGCTGTTTGTATCTGTAATCTATCAAATAACACTAAAACATTGATAAAAACACTGTGAAGTGTGACGTTAATATTTTTCTCCCCCTTAGCCCTGGAAACACAACATAAGCTTAGGATCATCAAATTCTATTCTTGCAATACCATCTCCCCGTTTCCACTCTCAAACTTGTCCACATTTGGCAAGGTGGACCATTCAAAGTACATTCGAAGTCATTACACTTCCCATTCCACACTTGCGTCGCGGCGGGATACAAATGTGGCGTCTGGAAAAATCACACGTCGTGCGCCGACGAGCTGGACCTTGATGGGTCATTCATCAGCATTGCGCTTGTTGTCCTCGCCCTCCCTGGCTGGCTCAGTGGGCGTGTTGAGGCTGAGGTCTCGGTGAAGGAGAGAGCAGAGGAAAACGAACCGGTTGAGACTACGGACCAGGAGAGCGAATCAAGTGATGGAGAGCAAAAGGAAGATAGCAAGAAGAAAAAAGTGAAGGTCGGCTTCAGGGATCGGAGGGTAGGTGGAATATTCGTTTTTTTATATCTCTCTCTCTCTCTCTCTACGACTAACCAGCCAGTGCAATGGGACATCATGGTGCTTGAAATGCAGAGTGCTTAGACTTGTTTATGAGTGCAATCACATTGGACTACCGTGTGAAAAAGAGCAAATAAAAAAACGTGTATTCATAAAACACTTCTGTCCATCTGCCACAGAGCTCCGAGCAGCTTGCAAATGTGTGGTTGCAGGAAATTGTTTTTTTTTAATATTCCGAAATATATGAATATTGATGGGCCAATTTATGTCCCTTGCGTAAAAATATTTTCCAAGGGGTTAGACATAGTTCTTGAGTATTTTTTTGCATATTAGGTTCAGGGTAGACTGTATAATGTAGTCTTGTAAAAAAAAATATATGGGATTTTTTAATGCTTTACATCATTGTGGCTTTTATTTTTAATTGATTAATATTTGCACTTCGGTAAAAATGATCACGTTGTTGGTCCGTTTATTGTCTAAGTTTGTATCTATCACACTGCAAGCTCCATGGCGCTTATTCAGTTGTTATTTTGAATGCAGCTATTTTCTCTTGAATATGTTTACGTTTAAAGAGTCAAACTCGAGATGAAAATTATTAGTTTATTGATACATAATGTGTAACACTCTGTCATGTTGTATGAGCTGCACTTAGATTATTGATATATGCCTTAAGAATACAGACGCTTTCTATGATAGTGTTTGTCCTCAAATCGGTTGACCTGCTAACCTACAGGGACACTGTTAAATGGGAAGTATTAGCTGTGACAAGCACTCTCCAGGTTCATTACATTATGTGACCTTGTTTTATTGAAGCGAGATTTGTGGAGGAAAAAAGCTCATTAAATAGAACTGGGATCTAATTTGCATTTTCTCTCATCAGTAATCATCCCATTTGTCATCACTGGTGAAGCGCAGTACATTTTTACCCTATTGTAGCAGGAGCATTGAGATTGAAGTACAGTACTCTGAGAATTGCTCTCATAGCGGTTCTTTCAGGATAGTCGTGTTGGAGGCACAATCAGCCATACAGTACACTCTTCACGAGAAACTTGTAAATGTTATCGTGATCCTTCGTAAAAAAAAAATTACGGTAGGTTAGTTAACATTCCTTTTTTCAATCCAATGTTGAATGAAGGTGCATCTACACGTGTTGGTCATGGAATCTTTTGTGCCCATATTTCAATTCACTGGTCGCTGTGGTTTGATGAGGTGGGATGACCCAGACTGGTACAGATCTAGTTTGCAACCGATGTTGGCTATGGTTCAGAATGCAGCTCCGGTTCATGGCTTTGTATTGTAATGCAGTGCAGTGACTCTTGCACTACAATCCCACCTCCGATGTTACGGCCTTGGGAAATCCTTACATGGTTAAAAAATAAATGTCATATGCCTGCTGAAAATGTAATGGAAAAAATAGGCCTTTTTATTTTGGAGTATTTAGTTATAGTACTGTTTTGAGAGATGATTTCAGTTGAACCAGATTAAACCTATCACCACTCTTAATATTTATATTTCTTACTTACATTCGCTAATGTATAGTGATAACATCTTCAACGAAACAGGCTTGGTGTTATGCTATTTAAACTGCACATATTTGTGACAAACCGTACTCCAGCCTTGCAGGTCTACCCGTTACAGATTGACCATAGATGACAATCAGTAGGTGTGCACAGAGAATATATAACGTAATTATTTTCATAGCAGAACGTATCTAACCCGCCAATTTTTACTTTTAAGTCGACTTGGTGAAAGGGACTGGGGGGGGGGATGTGCGAAATATTTCTGTAATGGATTAAGACTTGCCTTCTTAGTGCAAATAAAATGTATTGATTTAGTAGAATCTTCTAACCCACCTCTTTCATGTGGAAAATCCGTCAGCACAGCAGTTTTCCACCTGCTTCAACCGGGTCAAATGGTTTGGGACTCCTGCTGTTCAATTCGACCCTTGGGATACTGTGATGCACTCATTACAGATACAGCAGCTATTAAACCCCTTTTTCTTCTCATGTGAAATATACCAGTGAACCAGTGAACCAGAAAAGGGCTAATGCTGCATGTCCTTCTTGTCCTATTTTTACTGAAACAGCACAAACCACTTGGGAAATGTCTAGAAGCGCTAATTACAAAATCAAACTACAGTTTGAAGTGTCGAGCAGTAGACTAAGGATCTGTATAGCATTTTTTTCTATGGTACTGTGTTTGGAAGTGTGCACGTTTTGTCTAATAATGGTTATTATTGAAACATATGTAGTTGTTCTAAGGTTTGCAAGTTCAAATCAAGCATCAGTTTCCTAAAACAGGTCTATGGGGTTATCAATGATTGAGTACACTTATTTTTGTCATGTTGCATGTTGCCAGACTTTCAAGATCTCTTTCCTTATCCGAATGTGTTTTGTCGATGACCATTTTGTGAAATGATAGGAAAACTGAACTAAATTACTCATTAGAAAGGTTCTGATTACAATTCAGTAATTCACAAGAGTCTTATTGCATTTCTGCGACTAAGTATTTAAAATAGATTATGTTGTTTTTACAATGTTATAGACATTGCATGCAGCTGTTTCATTTGAGTATTTTGCTACGCAAAAGAGAGTCGCGTGCCACACATTTGCATTGTTGTTTAACTTTCAAGTGTGTGCTGATCAAGATCAGTTTGTCTATTATACCCATGCAGAAAACTATATTTTTGACGCAAGTGTTTGTTTATAAGCATTCAATTCAAGCCTTTTGAGCATCGTGCAGATAGAGGATAACATTCTGGACTAATTATTTATATAAGTATAACATTTAGTGGTCTCAGAACATCACATTAAACCAGCAGGTAATGGGAATATGTGCATGTAAATGCCTTTGTGCGTGGAACAGATATGCAAAGAACAAGTGTCAGGAGGCTAGGAGGAATTGTTGAGCAATGCAACTCTTTTAACAGTTTTCTAGCAGGGGGGAGAAGCGAGGATCAAAATAATCTCTGGTTCAAAATATTGCACAGTGTTGTTGAAAGCGTAATGATAGCGCATCTATTAATGGTTACATCAAAGTATATTTCATTATGAATACATATCTTAGATGCATTGATATATGAAACGCATTTATAAAGTGATGATGCATAGCTGTCCAAAATTATTTATAATGTGGAAACTGTTGACCTTGTACAAATAATAAAATGTCTCTTTTAAGGGACAAATGTGAGCATATTTTAATTAACGTAAACAAACAGACAATTTGCATATATAATAGTCTAGAATTGTACAAACATTAAATAATTACAAGATGTACATGTGTGCTATATACTTGTTACATTTGAGTGAATTGCTGTTACACGCAAGAAAGTTAAAAAAACTGAGAATTTCAATTGACGTTTATATGAAAAAATGTTTATTAAACAGCACGCAGCTTGTTTACAGAGAGATGCGATTACGCACGCTGTTTACAAATTTTTGATATAGCAGACATTATGGCAAATTTCAGTTGTGACATTGGCTCACTATGAACTGCTCATGTGAATTGCCATGGGAGCCCTCAAATCTGCATGAACGCAGCCCTTGTTGCTGTCATGTCGCATTAAAATGTTTGGGATCATCCCACGATCTGTAACTGCGCATAACAGCCACAATGTATTGAACACTTCCCCTGTCGCGAAGGAGAGATAGGTAATGCTCAACACCGCTTTGAAAAAAATTCTGCATCAAGCCATGAAAACCGACATTGATAAACCCCAGTGTGAGAGTAAAGTGAAGTGGGTTTTTTTTTACGTGCATGCGTTTAAATAGAGAGAACTCGGAATTACTGTAAACATTACTCGTGTAGAGTAGACTCCCACGAGTGTTTTTTTTAAAGCTTCAGAACTAAAAACCTAAAATTTAAGTTAACTATTTAACGATTTTTTTTCTAATTTTTAAACCGTTTCTGCGTGTATAATTAGTGTATAATTATGGTATGTCAGTCATTCATTCCACTCACGTATTTAAATGTTATTCATGGCTTTTCTTCATATTTCCCTGAAGTACGATAAGAGTCCATGTAGGTATGTTTTTGGTTTTATTATTATGATTGTGGTGACGAGCCCTGTTTGACTGCTGCAGTTTATAACTCTTTGCTCGAGCTGAAAAATAAATAATAATTTTACGTTTATAACGCGCACACTGTCATTCGACAGAGAACGACTCAGAGGCGCGAGGAGAGCACAGAGAGGCAGAGGAGGAGGCAGCCAGGCGGTTTGCCGGCACCACATTGCCACACGCCGCTTCCTGTATATTAGGATGTCATCGGTCGGTTAATTAATGAGTATTTTTTTTAAGTTGTGGGAGGAAACCGGAGAGCCCGAAGAAATCCACGCAGAACAGGGGGAGATTACACAAATTTAAATCAGTATATAGATTGCCATGTTCCCTTCCTTCACACTAAACTATTTTGTTGGACCGTTATATAAACGTATCTTAAGTTGCTTTGGCAGTTCTAATTTACACACAGGTCTCTAGATGCAACTATTAAAATATGTTTTTGGCAATAACACAATCATTGAGCTGAAATGTAGTAATTTCTTCTAAATTATTAATATTTTCTAGAAGCATGTCACAGCACGTCATGTGTATTCAACAAACATACTGCTGCCATTAATATTTTATTAAATCAAAGGAAGGCCTCTTCATGCCTGGCTTACGAGTACAGTGCCAAACATGTGGTGCATTAGTACTTTACAATTATTGGCTGAGCCTTTGTGTCGCAGCATAACACTGCTACATTTTTGGCATGAGAAATTGGAGCAATAACATCGGAACATTCAGCTCATTCACGTCAGTAGCAGGCTGTATTCTTGTGCATGTCAGAGATGAGCTTCAGAGTAACTAACTCATGCTGTTGTCACCCACAAACAAAAATATTCCGTCTAAATTTGCCAATTGACTCTTTCTTGGGAGATAAAACGCTTACCTACAGACCTGATACATTTACATAATTTAGTCATTATTACAGTACTTTAAAACTACTTAGAACTTTTTTTTTTAAACCACTGATTGCTCACACATAGCATTATGGTGATGTGTTGTAATCCATCTTGTAGGATTGAGAGCTTTGTGTTTTTATCAACCGCGCGCAAAGCAGTATTGAGCGACGAGCACTGTGGTATATTGGCTGTCTCTGAGGTCATTAATTCAATCTGCGCTGACTAAGGAAAACCTTGCTAAGCATGTAGGTCTGTCTGGAATGACCAATTACTCACCAGATACACTTTGATCAGTTGTTATTCATGGCCACTGCTCTTTCCTAAATAACACGAATGACCTAATTTTCACTTAAATGTAGTTTCTACCAGAAAGCATTCACTCCCGTGTTAGTACATATTTAATCGTTTTGAAGAAAGTACAATCCTTTTCAAATCTCTGCTCTATAGTGAGACTGCAAACAGCTTGACAAGAGGCCTCGGTATCTGCGTCTTGATTTTGACATGGCGCGGAATTATTAAAGCCCTTAATCCTATGGACCTCTGCATGTTCATAATAGCAACAAAAACAATTCTACTGCCATACCTTACCATTTTGGTCAGTGCAGATTTGTAAATGAGAGAAGCCTTGGACCAATTCACATGTTACTTGTGGCTGGAAATTAAAAATTTACCTATGGCCTGGTGTCAAATGTAGGTCACTGGGCTCATAAAGCAGTTTGCCAACGACTGTGCGACTGCTGCTGGCCATGAGATGGAATAATTGTTGCAAAATCCTATTAAAGCAGGAAACTTCCTTCTGTCGGTGGCGCGGTGGCCCAGTGGTTAGTGCTGTCGCCTCACGGCAAGAAGGTCCCTGGTTCGAATCTCTCGGCTCGGATGCCTTTCTGTGTGGAGTTTGCATGTTCTGCCCGTGTCCGCGTGGGTTTTTGCCGGGCACTCCGGGTTTCCTCCCACAGTCCAAAAAACATGCCGCTGCATCGATTAATTGGCTTGCAGACTAAATTGCCCCGAGTGCCCGGTGATGGGCTGGCGTCTCATCGTGGGTATATCCCTGCTTTGCGCCCTCTGTCTGCCGGGATAGGCTCCGACTGACCGCGACCCTGTACAGGATTAAGCGGTTTCTGACAATGAGATGAGATGAGAACTTCTCGCTGTGCTTTGATGTGTTATCAGGGCACTTCTTGGTCCTGCCCCTACAGGCAGAGACATTACAGTATTTTGAACCGTTTACCGTTTCAAACATCGGGTCCAAGGACTGTCATGACGCATGGTTAGGCTTGAGTGTTGCTCCTATTTTAAGTTGGAGGCTCCAAAATACATTCATCCATGTGAGCATATTAGGGCACATTGAACACATTTTGCACTACACATGGGGCATGGTACTTGAGGCGAAACGTCGCGAGGAGAGGAGAGAGAGCCATCGACGCGGCTGTCCCGAGAGAGCAGCTTTTCGAAGCAGTCATCAAGGTGCAACCTGACAATCCAGATGTGGTACCTGGGGAAGGGAAAACTTGAAAAAGGTGCAACCTGAGAATCCAGATGTGGAAATTATTTTTCCACACATTTTAACCGGGTTTTTTTAAATTTCTAAACCTCATATATAGAATAGCATTGAAGTGAACTGATGCTATCTCAAGAGGATATGTACTGAATGCGTGTCCATGTGGAATTCTGCGGTACACTGCAATGGCATTACCATAACCTGCTAATGTTCGAATTTACTCCTGCAGACCTTGAAAAAATAATTATTAAATGTACAATTAACCTATTTAACCTCGATGCTTGAATGGGGCATAAATGTCCAAATTTATAATCCGTTTTATCATGTAACTTTGTTCCGCCTGATGTCGAACACATTTCTGTAATAGCTTTACTGAATATGGTTGGAAATGAGTGCCATACCTCTAGATCAGTGGGCAACTGGAGAGCCTTAATATTTATTGATTGAGTGGTATTACAACACCAAAGTTCAGTTGCTAACGGACTCAAATTATGCATTAATCAGTGTGCTTGAATCATGTAAGGTAACATAAAATATGTAATGTTGCATTGATTGCAAAACATGTCTTAAAAAATGTGCAACCAATACTACTATATTAATGCCAAGTTATACTGTTTCCATAACACTGTACCCAACTTTGTGAATGTAGCATGCCCTAAAAAGTTATATTTTACCACATGCTGCACAGTAAGGCTTTGGCTAAGTGATTCATGTTAGTACAGCTAATTGATATGGACAATTTTGTTTATAGTAATGCATAAATTAACACCAAGCAGCAGCTCCACACGCAGCATTGTAATTTGTTGGCTTACAGTGTTTTCGTTACATTCATTTGCAACGATAATCACAACACATAGTTTTACGTACTTTTGCCAGCCGTTAATGTTTTGTGGTGGCCGGTTATGCATATATGTAAACTTGTACCGTGCAAGGAGAATTTGCTGTGGTGAATTCTACGTATGAAAAAGTAATTATATTGTCACTTTTTCTTGCAGGTGATCGAATATGAAAACCGCATCCGGGCCTTCTCAACGCCAGATAAAATATTTCGCTACTTTGCTACGCTTAAAATTTACAATGAGAGTGGCGAATCGGATGTGTTCATGACGCCTCAGGACTTTGTGCGTTCAATTACACCCAACGAGAAGCAGCCTGAAAGTGAGCTGCATGCACAGTGTCATTAGAACTTCATATTTGGTGTTAAGGTCATGCCATAAGCCTGTTTGAACAGTGAGCAGTGGAGTGTGCTGAAATTACTGTCTTGAAATACACTGATCTCTGCATTTCCAGTGAGACTCTTCCCCTCTCCCCACAATTATCTCCCGTCTGTAATTTGGTTTGAATAACCTTTTACGTAACAATAAGCCATCTTTTTTTCGTCTTTGTAATGCATATTAAGATGCAGTTGCATTTAAAGGCCATGAAAACTGAACAAGTAACTGATTGTCGTATTGCTGATGGAAGCATGTGAATGCAATGCTGTAAATACACTGTATTATTCGAAAGGTTTTTTTATTCTATTGAATTTCTATCGCATTTCATTGGACGAGAAGTTAAATTCATGGAGTTGAACAATTGAATGCATATGGCTTATTTCATTTGCGTGGCTGAAGCAAAAAACTCTGTACTTTGAATGTTAAGCTTTAAACGTAGAAATCTCTCCCTGGTTTCTGAATTTAACACAAGACGGCAGGTATGTCAGCCAAGGGAATGGTTATGCCAGAGTGCTTTCCCCCACGATTGATGTTGACTGAATTAGCTCAAAATTGTACTTTTCGAGGACCTAACCTTCACACTATTTTTTTTTTTACAGCGTAAAACATTTAATTTCCTTAATTTGAATTCAATTATACACTCTTGAACGCATTTTAAATACTCAAGCTGCTCATAATACTACGTTTTCAAGATGTAACTGTATGCGTGGTGTTTTATGTTTTGGCATGTCATGCAAAAAATGGCATACATCTTTAATGATGTGTTTCCTTTTCAAGCGCTCATGCATGACTCTGCCATTACAAACAGAAAATGCATCACGTGTACAAATTGCTGGAACATATGTAGGCACAGCTTCATATTTTAACGTTGGAAAATGTTAAGAATCGTAATATTTTAACACTGTTCAAATTGATGATTGCTTCGAAAATGCATGTATTATATTGCAATTTTTACACATAGCAGTTGAAACAATGGTGGAGGTTGGTGTATTATTTACTACACCACAATTAATCTAGGCGGCACGGTAGGTGGCCCAATGGGTAGCGCTGTCGCCTCACAGCAAGAAATACCCAGGTTCGACTCTCGGCTCAGGTGCCTCTCTCTGTGGAGTTTGCATGTTCTCTCCATGTTCGCGTTGGTTTTCTCCGGGCACTCCGTTTTCCTCCCACAGTCCAAAAAAACATACTGTTGCATAGGTTACTTGGCTTGCAGACTAAATTGCCCTCAGTGCTCGTCGATGGACTGGCGTCCCATCGAGGGTATATCCCTGCCTTGCACCCTGTGTCTGCCGGGATAGACTCTGGCTCACCGCGACCCTGTACAGGACTAAGCGGTTCTCTGACAATGAGATGAGATGAGACAATTAGTCTATGGACAAGTTGTGTATGGTGAGTTGAAGTGTAAACTCCCAATTCCAGGTACTCACAACACAGTGGAAGAGTAGGCCACATACCAATCAGCCAGCAGTGGCATGAAAAAGTAGTTGCAGGGCTTCACCTTTACATCTATAATTTCAATGGTGTCTGTTTTAATATGCAGAAAGCCTTTTAAGCAGATTGCTTTTTAGTTCATGGCGTTCGTATTGTTCTAAAAACCAGCTGCACATTCTAATGTTACGATGTGCCTTTGGCAGCATTTTGCACCACCGATTGAGAAACAGCAGTCAGTCAGCGATATCATTAATAAGGGAGCATCTCGTGTAATTATACACTCATTCGTTGTTACTTTAATTCGTTGCTGTTGGCACGTGACATGTGCTTGATAGGGAACCTGGCTAATATTTACGAGGAGCAGCTCAGTTGATGCTTTCATCAAAACTGATGAAATACGTTCATCAGTTCTATTCAACAAACGTCACGTGATATAGAAGCAGTTTTTTTTTCTTTAATTGTGAGGTCAAAATTAACTGCCGTTTAGAAATGATCAGCCACTAAAACTTTGTTTACATGATAGAATTAGGATTTTAACGATGCACGCCTGAGGCTGTACGATCCAAATTGAGGCATCTTTAAGCGAAACAAAATGCGCATTACAAAGTGACAAAAGGAAAATAAAAATTTCAAGCCCCTGGCTCCAGGCATCAGTATGGGTAAAACTTTTAAGTTTATTTGAAAAAGAGGTTGCGTATACCTTTGCTATTAAATATGGATCAGAAACATGGCCAGTGTCCAAAGAGGTAATGGGAGGTGCATTTTTGGAAGAACCAAAACAAAACATGGATCAGACAGCGTGCAAAGACATCCTTTTGACTATTAGGGCTTGGGCAGGACATGACATTCAAAGGGACCATGGCTGGTGGTTCAGATTAGTGACTTATTAACAGTTGACAAGTGGAACATTGTGCAAAATTGGAACATTGGTCAACGATCACTATGATGGAACATTTTTCAGCTGCATTAATCACAGTCATGTCGCTGTGAAACCAATTTGTGTCCAGATGTAGTGTTGATGTATTGCACTTCAAGCCCATAAGAGAGTGCGAGCTCTTTCAAGGGGCATCACTCAACAGTTGAATATATTGTTGCCAATGATAAGGTTATAATAATAATGTGGAGAGAACGGCATGTCAAGAACAACATCAGGACAGTTCAACTGAAAGTCAAATGGTGGCAATAAATTATAGGACAAATTAGGTACTTTTGTTTCAAATGTTTTTAGAGTAATGTGTTGTGAGTACATACCTAAGGATGTTTAGCTCTATTGTACCCCATACTAACATTGTTTTAATGTACTGTATTGTTTCCCACTTACTGTGGTTCCTTTTGGAATGAAAAAAAATAATTTATACCATTTTCCGTGACATCTACTGTTGAGGAGAAAAAAAAGGTTTGCTATATAATAACCATGATTTGAGTAACTTGAATCTCAGTGAAAAACGTTTAATTGGTATCTGTTCTTAATTTCAGATCTCGGTTTGGATCAATTCATAGTCAAGCGTTTTGATGGAAAGGTAAGACTGACATTGAGGCTCTTATCTGAAAAAAAGCATGAGGATTAAATTAATAAATTTTAATTGCTACACTAATTCTGTATGACATTGCTATTGCAGCTGCTTTAATGGCTATAAGCCTAATATGCATTTGAGGCCATGCACTAATTAAATGGGCACATCAGCATGGCTGTGAATATTTTGCTGAAGGCTTCATCGTAAAATATTTCTTGCCTCCAGCACTCACATCTCCATTGATTGACTCTAAGAATAAGCTTAGCATCAAATAAATAGTGCACATAACTATTACATTTTCTACTAGATCTTAGATCTTATAGGTACAGTGTAATCTATTTTGAAATCTGAAATGTAAATTTAGTGTTTTATTTATTTTCAGTGTTCAGTAAACTTCAGATTTAGAAAGCAATTGTTATGTCAAGAATAGTAATTGCTTGCATTAAATGTCATGACTCAAGCTAAAAAAATCGTTTGTGAAAGGTTACTAATTAAATGTAAATTTGCAGCACAATTATAAACAAGCTGCTTAAATCCAAATTGCATATTTTGTCATGTCACAGTGCAAACGTTCTCTATAATTAAAGTGCTTTGCTAGCGTTCGTGCAAATATTATTTTCCGTAACTGGACATTACAACGACACCACGTTTGCTACAATTTGCTACTTCTTTGAGGTGTCATTTCAGAACTGAAAGATCGTTATAGTTAGTGAATAATGTGGTATTGACAACGTTTAACATTAATATATCATGGAAATGTATTAAATAGAATGAATTGAACTTGTAGCATTCATACATTATTTTTAATTATAACTCATCGTGGAATTTAGGCAGTTTAGGTAATCCATGTGGCTTGCGTATTACCAATGAGCCATTTAGGTAAAATCCCACGTGTCTGGTAATGTGACTGGTGTTTAAAACGACCAATATTCTTTGCATAAGTCAGTCATGGTGTGGTATTGTCATGGCCCAAAGCCAAACATCTTAATTTATCTTCAACAATACTAGGTTATGTTAAGAAAAATTAGATGATAGTAGTTACATTTTGTGGGTGTTTTCTATTTAGTTTTTTTATTCATATCAAAGATCTACATCAAATTCATATGCATAACATGACATTTTAAATAACTAAACAAATTAATTTGGACTCTATTTTGAATTCGTGGTAGGGTATATTTTATCAATGCTTTATTGGCTTACACGTGCATTATTGACATTAATAATAATCAAATTAAAAAAATATTTTAAATACCTTTCGGTGCTGTAAGATAAAACTTGGAGAAAATTGTGGATCTTAAGCTAACAGGTAACTGGAAAACTGTATTTTGTTCCCTCATACTCAACTCCGCGTGTGTCCAGGACTTTTGGAAGGTATTGTACCGTGCTTATTGCACCTGAATTTCAAACCAGCATGGATGATTATCTTCCTATCAATAAATCATTTTCTTCCTTTTCTCCATAAAACAGGATAAACGTTTTTTCATTTCTCGTATAACAAACATTTTATGCAACTGTGAATATGTATTACACTACTTACGCCTTGGTGTATCGTCACATGCGAACAAAAGCAGTTTTTTTTGCAATTTGGCAATAATATAATGCCATGTACCTTGGAAATAGTTGTGCTTTAAATCCTTACCATGGCAGGTGCTTTAAAATTAAATAATTGTGGCATGTGTGGATGCACCAAACCATATATCATGGAATTTTAAGACCTAGATGGATGTCTGCAATGCACATAAGGCTTTACCATGAAGTAATATTGGATTCCAGTCAGGCTTTTTTTTATTGAGATGTATTCAACAATATTTATAAACTGCTATTGGAATACTAATAAGTAATTAAACCCTAAAAAAAACATTAGTTATGGGTTGGTAAAATATTGATGAACAACCGAGTCTCTAAAATTAATGTATCATTAATAGTGAATTACCACTTAATGCAAAGTTTTTTTTTTCTCAGCAGCATCCATTTGATTAAATAATTACCCACCCATGTAAACTCATTTACAAAACATTATTCACATTTGCATGAACGTAAAACGGACAGTGGTTGATGGGTCTCTTCAGCAGTGTGTGCATCTTTGGGTATATTTACTGCAAGTCGTACTGTAAGTAGGTGACCCGCATGTTTCTATATCTTGAATCTCTGCACAGTCTCTTGCACATCCGTATACTAACTTAAATGGGTTGTTCTTAACGTCTCCCCAATTAAATTTGTGTTGATCGCCAAGCAACCGTGGATTATTTCTGAAGTCAATACAGTATTGCAGTTGAATGCATTTTTAAGTAAGGCTGGGTGATAAGACATTTCTTGAGCATATCATCTCATGAAGCACTAGTATATCGTGCCATTTTCTAATTATTGAAGTGACATGGCAGTCTTACTGGACAATGTTTGAAAGAAGCTTAATTGGTTAAGATGAATGGCCACAACCACCAGAACTGGAGACAACGTAGCTGTATATACGTAAGTTTGATCAAAATAACACCTATTAACAAACACGATCACTATACTGCTATATGTGGTTTTCAGCACTGGTGTTACAGGAATGGACAGTTATGTGCCTTAATTGGCTACATTGCATGCCACTGCCAAGAGGACAGATGTCATGGCGACCATTTATGCTATTCATAGTGCTGCTCAGATTCTGACATCATTAGTGCCAGTTTATCGCCCAGCCCTTCTTGTGAAATGTGATGCAGTAAAAAAAAAACAATCTGCACTCTTTGCCGGTTGCTGTAATTTCAATTCTCGATAATGATAATTGCATTTCTAGAGCGCTTTTCACCCGAGGGTCGCAAAGCGCTGCACAGAGCTGCGGAGAGAACGGCATGTCAGCAACAACGACATGAGACTGGATAATCCGCAGCAGTAACGTTTTTTTTTGGGGGGGATTTCTATGTGGTGAGCGGACCTAGAGTTAAAGTAAAATCATTTTGAAATTTATTCATCATGATGCAAAACTTTGATGGAAATGCCTCTTTTTTTTCCAATGAATTTTTATGAGACAGCTTGAGAACAGTTACACGCCATTGCAGATAAGAATAGACAGTTTTGCTACATTAAATTAAACGGTGAAATACCTTAATCGCAAGATAAGACTTCCTGAATCTTTAAGTATTTTTTAAACCGAAGGTATAATTGCTTGAATACTGGCAGTTAATACTAAATTTCGGAATGATTAAATGCAAGCCACCATAAAATGAACCGGAAGAAATGGCAATAAAAATACAATATGATTTTACAAATGTTTACGAGGGTGGCACGGTGGCCCAGTGGGTAGCGCTGTCGCCTCACAGCAAGAAGTTTCCGGCTTCGAATCTCGGCTCGGGCGCCTTTCTGTGTGAAGTTTGCATGTGCTCCCATGTTTGCGTGGGTTTTCACCGGGCACTCCGGTTCCTCCCACAGTATAAAAAACATGCTGCTGCATAGCTTAATTGGCTTGCAGACTAAATTGCCCGCATTTCCAGGTGATGGACTGGCATCCCATCGTGGGTATATCCTTGCCTTGCGCCCCGTGTCTGCCGGGATAGGCTCCGGCTCACCGCAACCCTGTACAGGACTAAGCGGTTTCTGACAGTGAGATGAGATGAGAAATGTTTTCTAAATTTGAACATTTCGTTGACCAGTGTTTCACCTATGTTCTATATGATTTTACAACGCAGTGCACTAAGACCATTCATTGGCAATTTAGTTATTTGTAACTTGTTAATTTCAGGATTTAGCGACTTCTGTTGGATCCCTGTAGTTAATAAGAGCTACAGCACACCAGTAGAGAAGTGTTTCAGCAGTTTATTGATTTGTCTAGAATGGCTAGATTCAATCTACAATGGAGGACCTTTGTCTTGTGGTAAACAGTGATGTATATAATAAAAATGTATGACATAAAATGTAAGTTATCACAGGTCAAGCTCATTCTAAAATAACATATTCTTTTTTTACTAATGTGTTGGAATATCCTCTGTTATGTTGTGGTTCCAGTTATTGGCTGTTATATGATACTGAAAGCATTTTTTCCCTGTATCACTTTGCACGCGCTATTCAAATGTTATTTTTCTTGGTTCATCTTGCCAATGCAGGATGGCAGGTATTGAATGTACCTATTTAATTTAATTTAAGTGTTCTGTTGATGTAGAGTCTAGACTTACATTTTAGTCTGATTTTCTCACGCGTTTCAATACTAATGGGCATATCTTGGCATATATTTCGAAGGTGAGTAGTGATAAACTTGCAAAAAACGATACTAATTCACAGAATAACATGCTGCTTCCGAGTAATGTGCACATGTTAGTATGAGGATGTGTGACTGGAAGTTGCTGTCCTGACATATCAATTATTAAATAAGTTTGATTGTTTCTGTGCACATATATATGCAGGTACATTAAGAGGCTTTGTAAATCTATATTGTTGGCTGTCTGAATGGTTTGGCTTTCCAGCAGGCTTCATTAACAGAATCTCAGGCAGTCAGAATGTGATTGCACATAAGGTAGCAGGTGGCCTCAGAGCACTGAGCTGGCAAAAATGAGATTTTGTATTTGAATCTATAAACAGAGATTGATAAACTTTATTGTCTTTCCTTATATAGTCACAGTATACAGAGGAATGAAATTACTTTTCTAGTGGTCTCGGTCCAAAAACCAAAAAACAAAGCTGAAACCACGTTTCAACAGGGCAGGGCAAAAAATGCAGACGATATAGACTACATATAGTCTGTGATTAAAATAATTCTCTTAAATGTAATCTCTTAATTGTCTCAGGCCAGTCATCAGCAACAGCCTAAAAATCAGCTCGAAATGTTGTTCTGCAATCCTTTTGGTTCAACTTCAGGTCTGATAAACTTAACCATTGGTTTGATTGTGACAAACGTTGCTGCTGATGACAAATTGGGTGGGCTAGTTCTTTTCTCAATTTTGTGGGAAAGAGGTCAGTTGATCATGCTCAGGGTTAGCTGTGGGATATGTGATTCCGTGGCCCCATACTCTGCATATTAAAGGTCGTGCTGTGAAATAACTAAATTGTGTAGATACGCTGTCTCATGACATGACACCATAAGCTTGTTCAGATCATTGGTGGAAAATATAAGTTTAAATGTAAGTCTGGGTGTGTTTTATGTTAGCTTTCAATTATTTTTCGCATTCTGACTTTCAATTCAGTAGTGACCTAATGAAATCCTTCCACTTTCTTACCTCCCAATTTCATGGGTGTGTTCATTGGCAGTCCCCTCATCTAAGTCTTCCTTCACGTACTTTGTCTCACTTTACTTCTCACTCCTTGTGTTCTGGTGTGCGCCTCCACGTTCATTCATCGCTGATGCTACAGTCGTGATACCTGCAAACCACTGCGGTCTCCTTGGATCTTTTAAAAGTTAGTTTCCACTACAGTGTTCAACGCGCTTTTCGCAGTATACCTGTTTAAAAAAGATTTTCTACATTTGCATTTCCGACCAATCGTACATTCATACAATAAGCAAACGCCTGTGTTACGTGTCATCCATGTCCTTATTTACAGGGCATTGCTGGATTGCATAGGGTTGACCTTTTATAAAGTGTGAGGATTAGAGAAATATAAGGGGAGGGGGGGTGTAGTTACAATTCTTAAAACAATTTGCGTTAATATTTACATCCAATTATTACAAAGAAAAGGTGACAACAGAAAATATAATTATTGCAATTTGTGGCATTCCCTGATTTAGTTGTGTAATTGGTATATATTTAATTTGTCTTCAGAATAGCATGCATATCGCATAAATGCATGTTGTAGTTTGACATGCTGACTGTTTATAATTAGCATCTCCGTGTTTATGATTATTTGTAATCAACACTATAGTTTTCAAAGCATAGTTTTTAGCCAAATTAGCGATTTACAGCCGTGCATGTGTTGTATTAATAAAAAGTATGTCGATGGTCATTTTTTTGGACGCCTATGCCAGTTGTTAGAAAAGCAACAATTTATTACGTCGCGAAAATAATGTGGCAAAGGTATTAGTCTTTCACTGCTGTGAAAATGAAACTTTCAAATAGCCATTAACGTAAATATCACTATCCACGGTGTCATAACGAAATGTTTGGGCACTTTATTGCGTACAGTCTGATCATTTTTTTTTTACAAATGCCAACTATCGCATTAGGCATGCATATGACCTGCAGGAAACACAAATGCGCATGCTTTATTTATACTAAAATTCATCAGCTATGTTAGTGCTATTGAAGGTGGTTGCATGCATGTAAAGCATTGTGCTCTCTATATGAGGTCTATAAACACAATAGCATACTTAGAAACGGTCAATTTTCAGAACAATTAAATACCGCATCAAATAATAAAGTGTTAGAACGTGGACAAGAAATGAACTTTTAAACAATTCTTTATCCATAATTTACACAAGGGAAAATGTTGGCATCTTTTGGCTGTAAAGCGAAAGCCACCTTTATGAAAAATAGACGATCATTATCATCATCACTACAGTTAGCTATGATCAGTTAACTGCTAGATGAGACACTGGCTGTGCCATCTTCATCCATCAGTCTGGCTATGCAACAGTCCATCTCCTGCACAAGATATAATCTCATCGCTGTTTCTGTATTAGATGTTCTCTTGGGCACATTCTATTTTATGATAGAATCCATTTAAGTTATGCAATATCACATCTGCAGGTAACACAAATGCGTATGCATCTGTCTTGGCTACGAAAAGCCCTAAACATTTTTATGAAGTGAATTCACTTCATATGTTTTGAACCAAAACTCCATCACCCAAAGATAAATGTCTGTCCCATGTTTATTTTCACATTGAATTGTTTGTTTTTATCACGTTAACCAATGTATTTTCACTTTTTAACACGTACATTATTTAGTCGTTGTTGAAGATGTTCGTTCAAAGAGCAAATGACTCTGATTTCCGAGGAAACCACGGTGGTGGGGGAGGACAACCACGTGGTTGGCTGGCAGCAATGTTTTCTGGACATTGCATTATATATTATGTTATCGGATAATTAGTTATAATAATAATTATTGCACTTCTGGAGCGCTTTTCACCCGAGGGTCACAAAGCGCTGCACAGAGCTGTGAGGAGAATGGCATGTCAGCAGCAACAACAACGACATGAACGGCAAATCAACAACAGCATTGCTTTAGTATTTTTTGTTACAAGTCTGAGCTGTGGAGAGAACGTCATGTCAACAACAACGTCAGAGCAGTTCGATAGAAATTCAAATAATGGCTATAATTTAGCGAAGGACATAAAATAAGCGATACAAAGAATTGTTACACGAAGGAAGGAAGGAATAAGTGTTCCGAAGGAGGTGCAGGTTTTGAGAGGAAACCCACACAGAACAGGGAGAAGGGGGGGAGGGAGAGAGACCACACAAGCTCCACACAGGCACCCGAGGCAGAAATCGAACCACCCTGGGCAGGACATTATTACTGTGTTGTGTAGATGTTACCACTGAAGCACGTATAATTGTGAAATATTAACCATAACCATTATATTCGTCTAATTTAGATGCAACTTGAAGGCTATATTGCTATGCGTATGTATTGTACATGCTTTAACAATGGAGTGTTCAGAAGAAAACAACTAAATTCCTAGAACAATATTGTGTTTATTATTCATTGGTTCAATACACACAACTTTATTGCCTTGAAAATGTCAAGGCAGTATTCTATTGATGTACTTTTTACATTTTTTTGTTCACATAGGACACCATAGATTGACAGCGTGTGTCTAAGTACGTAAAATACAGAATGGGCCTTTCAGTAGGAAGTGTTTAGTATTCCGGGAGCACACCTCAAATATCAGGACAAGTAGCAGCACATCTATTATCAAACAGCTGAGGGCTCGATCAGCCACTATGTCCGTTGTAAACTACCAGCGGAAATACCCTTTTTTAAAGCCATAAACTATCTGACAACCGCGTCTTCTCGAAATATTGAATGCAATAAAATGTAAGATTAACCTATACAAATTCCACTTTGACATCTTTAATTTAGAAAAATCCATTATATAAAGAGTAATTGTGTCAAGGATTGCTGTTGGTACCCAAGCAAAGCAGCCGTAAATCATCGAGTGTAAATATTTGGATCCAATATTGCTGTATTGCATAACACCATGTGTAGATATATAAGAATGTACTTTATTTTTGACATATCTAAGACATAAATGTGATCTAGATTTTGAGATGTACATCTATATTGTAGATGAATGTACACCGCCACTTAGAAATATTAAACGCCTATAATGTGACTATTAAAAACATCTTATTGTTGCTCTATAATGAGCCGAGGAATAATGTGTGTAATGTGCCTATACGGTTTCATTATGGAATGATTGAAAAACGACGTACCCTGTTCATGCTCACACCAGGCAAATAACTTACACATTGTGGTGCCGTTGATTGTAGTCATTCAATCTTTTCTCACAGTACGTCTATTCTGAACGTGTTATTGTTCTTGTATGCTTTTCACTGTAACTCAACAGTGTTGGCAGCGGTCAAAACAAATGCAACGTATTGAAATTCATTGCTTTTGAGGAAAGATGCACTGAGGGGGCAGAAGGGATGTTCGTCTGCTTTTCTCTAATTGGAAACTGCATGCTGAGTAGACCGCTTCACATTAGCCACACGTGCGCGGAGCTTCACGTTGTGTTAGCAATAGGGGGCTGGAAAGTTCAGCATATCTAATGGGAACTACCCCACCTCACCATGATTCACTGTATCGTAATTCAAGGGGAGAAAAATAAACTCCCATCGCTAAACTTGGCTTCTTAAAGTTGTTGAGTTATGGCAGCTGTGCCATAAACTGCATGGAGTAGAGTCCCCCACTGGGGGTATTATATCAATACGTTTTTACAATATTTACTTTAATCGTTTCGAGAAATGTCCATTTATCCTGCTTAGCGTTATCGCAGGATTCTCCGCTAGTAAATACACTGGTGTGTCATTAATTATTTGAGTAAATAGAGTAACTGTGGCACATGAAACAGTGCGTGGCTTTGAAAAATAGTGCACATTGTTTTTTTTTAAAGGTGCTCAGCATAGTGCTCAGTGACAATGGTTTCATGTTTCAGTGTTTGCGTTCCCACTTGGAGAAATACGCGCTTTGTATTTTCATTCTTTGGTGACGGTTGGTGTGGATGGGAAACCGCATTTGACCTTCAAGTTTCTAGCACCAAGGTCTTGCTTTTGAGTGCGCGGTCTGTTCATTCCACAATACGTCTCATCTCATTGTCTGAAACCGCTTAGTCCTATACGACTGGGCCACCGTGCCGCCCTTCCACAATACGTAATTTTTTTTTAAATTTCAGTGTCATGTTGCTGCTGTTGGATTTTATTTACTCTTCTGGCTCCGACACACCACACGTTCCGTTTCATTGTAGCTGTCCGAGACCAGATGTAAAGCACAGTCAATTACGAAGTTATACAGTAAATGGACAAAAATGTGACTTACCGTAGAGAATGGACGGTTTTAGTTTCATAATGTAGTTGAATCTAACCATTAGGCACTGGTAAAATTGGTGCATGGGGCCGGTCATACAAGCTACAAAAATGAGAATGATGTACACTGAAAGTATCTGCCATATAGGTGTTGGAACAAATATCAACAGTGACAGGTGGCTTTTATATAACACTGACTCATGATTGCTGAAATATCCCCACTGTCAAAAATAAATAATTCTTTCATATGTTTTATTTGTAGGCAGTTGTATTCAATTCACTCTAGTTATATCAGATGTACAGATTTAATGACATTTTAAAACTAATCGTATTGTTACGAGAAACCAACAACAGAGAATGTAAAAATGTTAGTCCGGGCCAGAAATTATTAATTATGGTATACATATAAATATAGAGTTACTGTCATCAGTATTTTAACCGGACATGCATTGATGAATTAATGAATTACGTAAAATTGATTCTTACGCTCATGCAACATGAATGAAGTGTTCATGTCGGAATTAGTTACTTCCAATTTCTGTAAAATAAATACTATTACTCTAACGCTAAAGGGGCTAAAATAAACTACAAACTGGATGGTATCATTGTGGGTGTTTTTTTTAATTATTTTGGTTACATTATTTAAGAAAATGATTGCTTGCATGTCTTAAAATGCTAGTAGAGTCAGGGAGCATAACACCTGCTTGGGATTAATATTATCCAATATTTTCCTGCTATTCCACATTAATGCTGTGGTACTGTGATAGGTAAAATAGCCATTACTATAGTACGGCTTTTTGCCATGATGTCAAATTGCTTTGCAAAAGTTGTGCAACCTTGCGTTGCACTGCCGGCATAATTTATTTTGCTCTGCTTGGGCGGTGTTTTCTGTTGGAGACGCCAAGCACGGAACGCCCACTGGGCTCCTAATGGAATTACTTATAAAGAGAGATATACATATGGTCGTCTTTCATCAGCAGTTCTACTTTTAGGGTGGAGAGAACGGTTGAAAGTCTCATCTCATCTCATTGTCTGAAACCGCTTAGTCCTATACAGGGTCACGGTGAGCCGCAGCCTATCCCGGCAGATACAGGGCGCAAGGCAAGGATATACCGACTATGGGACGCCAGTCCATCGCCGGGCACTGCGGGGCAATTTAGCCTGCGAGCCAATTAACCTATGCAGCAGCATGCTTTTGGACTGTGGGAGGAAACCGGAGTGCCCGGCGAAAACCCACGCGGACACGGGGAGAGCATGCAAACTCCACGCAGAAAGGCACCCGAGCCGAGAGATTCGAACCCGGGACATTCTTGCTGTGAGGCGACAGTGCTAACCACTGGGCCACTGTGCCGCCCACGGTTGAATGTAAAACGTGTTTTCGTTATACAATTTCATATGCCATTTATTTGGCGATCTTGTGCATTGCACCGTTCTGCGGCTCTGTGCAGCGCTATGTGACCCTCGGGTGAAAAGCGCTCTGGAAGTGCAATTATGATTGTTATTGTATTGATGTACGTTAGCGAATATTTTCGGCAGACTTCTCATGCTTACCCGATTGATGGCCTTTGTGCAAGATGAGTTGCATTCACACGGGAAGTAGTTATTGATCTAAACTGGGCAATGTGCCAGACCAGAAAGCTCCCCAGTAGATTAAAAAGCAGCATATCTGCGTGTTCAGTAAAATAGAGAACTCAGTAAATGCAGGATTACATTTATTTGTAAACGGTATGTCGGTTAATTGTAGTTTTTTATTGGAGTGGCACAATACAAATTGCAAAAAATACAACATTAGCAACCTTTTTAAACCAAAAAATGAATGCCACTGTTCAGTAGTTATTTTTAAAAACAATCCAAACCATCTTCGAATACATTTTCTATTGAATAGGACTGATAAATTGCGTTAAGGACATGTAAACATTCAAAAATGAAACTGCTTCATCCTGACCACTCTTAAAAATATTGCATGAGTGTTGTTAATTATGCACTGTGTAATGTTGAACAGCAGTTGCCTCACGCTTCATTTAAAGCATGTCTTCGAAATTGGTTTAGAAATGTCACGATTTGTATTTATTTTAATGGCATTTATCATGTTGTGGTGTTAAATCGGAACAGTGTGGAGTGTGTCATCTTAATGGACACCAATTTTAAAGGGGGATAAAAAAAAACAACCACAGACAATGTCGAGGCTTGTGCTGTCAAATATACCATATATTCACATTCTACAAAATGCAAAACCCCCAAGCATTTGCAGATTGAAATGCAAGTCAACGACATTGGTGCGTGCGTATTTTTTAGGTTATTGTGCCCCCCTCTGGTGTAATATGAGGATGAATTGTGTGCGCTTGTGCTATTATGTTTGCGAGTGAAGGCCCTGTAATTTTCACCTCCAGTTTCATTACAGCGACGAATTCACCGGGCTCGTTAGATGATTGTGAACACTTTCGCCTTCTTGACATTGGCGCGTTGAAGCAGATGGTACCGTAAACGTTATTCAAGGCGAATATTTTATGTCGTCACAGATATGTGTTTTTATTCAGCGCTTTGTGACCCTCGGATGAAAGGTGCTTTAGAAAGGCAAATATTATTCGGCTGAAATATCACAATAAACTTGATTTTTGTTTTGCCTTGAAATGCGTTTTCGTAAATTAACATTACAACGGTGACAACAGGAAACTGTTGAATGACAAGTGACGAGTGTTATGTATCGCTCGTTATCTTTTCCAAAAATGCCAGACTTATTTTTAACAATTCTGTTCCTGGGCCATTGTTTTGCTGGAACACCCGTAGATCCGCACATTGTTTATTGGCAGAAGCTAAGCTCTTGATGAATGATTTCCATGATTTGCAATGCTATTTGCTATTAATCATATAGCAGTTACATAACTATAAATAACAAGTTCTGATAATGCAACTTGAAATGATAAGGAAAGTTGGGAAATACCATTCCAGTTTTTGTATATACACACAGTTTTCCTGTTTTGATGGCTTTGTTTTTTAGTGATTTGGTCTTCCATTGTGGCATGGCTGTCTTGCCATTACTTTGAAAAACTAATGAATGTATCTTTATTGTGCAAGTGTAAGAGTGCATGTAAATTAGCCAGTAATCTATAACCACTGAATTATAAAAATAATAATTGCATTTATAGAGCGCTTTTCACCCGAGGGTCACAAAGCGCTGTGTATGATGGCTAATTGTCTAGGCAAATGTCTGATTGTTGCCTTTTCTATGGGTAGTTGCATTGGTTCGCTAATGGTTTCTCTGAAAAGAGGCTTTCTTTTAACTAAGTTAATGCAATTTGGACACACAAGCACTGTTTGACCTATTTACGTCAGTGGTATCTGAGGTTTTACACACCAGCAGCCATGGGCTAAATCATCTCTGAGGAATATGATAGACTGCGGTAATGATTTGTATTCAGTGGGATTAGGTTACAAATGTCGGACACGGAATTTTCAATAGTGCGCAATGTCAAGCTTCCCTGTTTTCATAGTGCTTCAGAATTGTTATTGTACATGCGTACGTCTCCAGCAAGTGATATCTGTCCATGTAAGCCTCGTATCCCATGTACTAATTACAATGAGCAGTGGTTGCTCTCTGCTTGTGCACAGTGAATCCTCGTGATGTTACAAAATGCGAATTTCTTTATTTACCCGTCTGCTGCTTGTCAGTTTGACTTCATCATCAATTTAGGCCTCCGAAGTTTAAGAAACCTTTCTGAAATATTTATTTCACATTTTTCAAATGGACTGCCGTCGACAATGCTTCTCTTGAACAGCACAGCATCACCTACACGCTTCGTTGAGCTGCTTTCACCAACATTGGACTGACTTGGATTTTGAACATCGACCTTACTTGAGCTATTTACGTCCGTGCTTTCAAAGTGTATCTCATCAGGATGTGCATTTTTATTTCATGGTAAGAATGGTAAGCTACCTCAAAGAATGTATACGCAGAAAGGCATCCTGCACGGGCATAATAAGTTCATATTCTCAGTTGAAAAACTGCTCACATATTTAGATTCAGGCAGGCAATTGCTGCATTGGTCCTAAAAACTTCTCCGCTTTTTGTACTGACACAGCTAGGGAGCTCTGGCTGAAATAAAAAATGTTTTATTACTAGTCTCCACAATATCCTGCAGCTCAAGACAAGATATTCACGTTCCTTTTTTCTCAATAGTATCCTTTGCATGACATTTTCTGGGATATATATTTTAGCCTGTGATTTTAAAAAATGTATGAAAGATATAGCTTTTACAGTTCTTGCATGTTGGGAATATATATATATATACTATTAATGTATATTCCGGTGTAGGCATATATCCACATTAGTACATCTATGTAGCGTTTATTAAAGTTTTTCTTTGTCAGGAATTTCCATTAGATGCCTTACCAACTAATGTAATATTTAGGTATATACATACGATAACTTTAAAATGTGATTGTCTCAAAACCGATTGAAACTGCTAGAGGTTTTTTTTATTATTATTATTAAATGTACCGATTTATAAATGCAGACGAATGGTAAAGCATTAAGTGGCTTTGCGAGGCGCTAAAGGCATGTATCCTATATTTCAGGCTGGCCAGCAACGTTCAAGAAATAAGGTAACATTTTGATATAGGTGGCTGATCTAAACTGGTGCCCAATGACGATGTTAAGGCAGCACCGCAATAAAACATAACACATTTGCAATTCCTGATTACCCTATGGCATAGGGTTTTTTTTTCTATCACGGTTGTACTCTATAGCGCTCCGATGGGTTTTTGTTTGTACTGTGTGTTTGGCATGATCTCCGACGTTTTCTTCGGTTTCTGCACAAGCTCCCAGCACGTGGAGTGGAACCTCAGACATCATGCCGAACAATGCGCACTACGCCTGAAAAAACACATCGGAGAGCCATTTCCAATGCCGCATTTAGATTTGCGCGCAGGCTTTTGAAGCAGCTGTCTTCTATTCGTGGGGAACCGACGTCACGAACATGACTTAATTTCGTTACCATACTGGTCATTCAGATTGATCTGTTATTGGAGATAAGTTTGTAAGACACAATCTCGGTTCACTCACACCCACACGTCCAGGTTATATACCTTGCTGATAATTTAATCAGAGAAGCAAAAGCTTACATGTTTCAGGATTTCTCATTCTCTTAAGTGTGCATCCCATGGGAAAGGTTGACCTTAAAATGCTCGCAGGCCGCGTGCTTTGATGGAACAGCCGTGTTTTCTTGTGTTAGCGCTACGCTTGTAGGCAGCAGATTAATGAGTGTGTATGGTGGCTGCTTCAGAAACTGGCTCACGAACGGGAGATGTTTGCGGATGAAGACAGCATTTTCCATGTGCTGGGGGAGTGTGGCCTCATCTCTTTTTCAGACTACATCTTCCTGACAACTGTATTGTCCAGTAAGTCGGTAGTATTATATTTTTGATAAATAGCATGTCAAAATGTCCATGCTAATTTGCATGCTAATTTGTAGCTAAATAATTAATAGAGTGATGTGACATTGCAATTCCTGATTATGTATATGAACCAAAAACATTATTTGCAAAAATATGTCCACAAATGAGTGATCACGTAACAATACATTGCTGAACAACCTTCACTGAATGTATCATTATTTCCCAACAGCGCCACAGAGGAATTTTGAAATTGCATTTAAAATGTTTGACTTGAATGGAGATGGAGAGGTCGACCTTGAAGAATTTGAAAGAGTAAGTCTATTCGCATCAATTATACTATGTGGCTTTACTATGGAGCTGTAACAGAATGCACTTACTGCGTTAAAGCAATATTTGCCTGTTTATAATTGTATATACAGTGCCGTGGCAGCATCTCAAGGGATTTTGGTTGAAATTTGGCTCAGACCCGAAAATTGGAGCACCATCGGCACATATGACACTTGTATATTATGGATATTTAATAGTCTTGCTACTCACGACTACATTTCAGCCATTGACTGTCGTTGTTTGTATCACTAATATTTGAGTGTCCTTATAAAAATGTAATTTGCCACTGGCAGAATATTTAATTCTTGCCGTAATGCGTGTGAAAAATGAAATTCCCAGTTACGAAGTGTTATCAGAAATTTCTGCTCTGGTTTTATGGGGGAAATCCAGTATTTTAATATTTGATGAAGTGGGATGTGCAGTTCTTATTGGCTTGCATTTTGTGTGGACACCGAGCCTAAGAGCATTCAGACTTGACAGGTGCCAAGCAACACATATTGAAATGCAAAAAATATTTTGACTGTAAAAAAAAAAATCATGGTGTCTTGAACTAGAATTACATGAATTGATAGGATATGAAGCTGTCAGGAATTCCCATGCAAAATGGCAAATGGAGAGTTTGTTTTTATAATGTTTACAGTGTTATCAATTTGTAATGCCCTTGTGGAATACATAGTTGTACTGCGTAGAAGTTGTTGCACACTTCAGCCCAGCGATGTTGTAGTCAAACACCAGGCTCGACCAATAAATCTATAAGTACACGGCTGACACTTGATTGGCAGCATCCAGGAAATGGAACTTTTCAAGCATATGAGTTTTTGTGAAACAGGCTTTCTGACTTATTCATCAGTAATATTTTGACGGCAATACATATTGATGATTGCTTCGAAAAGCTGCTCTTTTGGGTAGCCACTTCGATCGCTCCCCCTCTCTTTGAGTAATATACAAACATTAGTGATCGACACATCTCTCCCGAAAGAGCAACTTTGCGAAGCAATCATCATGCACGGAGTCGTGGAAACCTACATCATGGCAATATATATATTATATGCATGAAGCGTTGTTAAAGTCCGTTGGTGCTATTTGCCTATTCGATTCGCAAAAGGTTATTTCAGCATGGTTGTTCACGTACTCTCAATGCCCCCTTTTCCCATTGGTTCCACCAAGACACGGCAGTCTCTCAGGCTTGTCCCTCAACAAACCTGCTACTTCCACACACCACTTTGGTGTCTAAAAGCGTCAGATTTTGTGAGATCAATGAGGCAAGCTTAACGCTTGCAAGTAACAGTTTACTACCCAGCCATTCGTGCTCTTGATTTCTTGCTTAAGTCCCGTTAAAGCATCTTTTTTTTCATCCGCCAATGTCTTTCTCTATTAAAAGATAAATGCCTCCTTTTCCCATGAAACCTATGTGCGACTCATTTGTACAGCATCTCGACATGGTTATATTTGAACGATATATGAAGCCGAATTGTATTGTGGAATACAACCCTGCCAATCTATTTCTTGATGATAGCCTTCCCATGGAGTTACTTGACCATTCTTTACTTCGCTGATCAGTGTGCTGGTTCATGAAGTTGGGTGTTGGGGTAAGAAAAATGCATTCAGATGTACTGATGAAGGTTTTCACGGCTTATGAGAATTGCTCTCCGTAGCTGTTCCTTTGGGATAACCGTGTTAAGTGTTTATTATATATCCTTCATGACATTTCACTTCCCACACTGTAGGTATCACCCCAAATTAACAGCTATGGAAAACAATTCTCAACGGCTTAAAATGTCACTCGCACATACATTAGCCAAGACAGTGAATCAGACCCAGGTCATCTGATTTATAACTGAACGTGCTACCAAAATATTGCACCATTCCCCGTAGTCTAAAATCAATCGAGAACTGAAGGGATTCACTTATTATACAACCAGTTCACGTATCATTAGCACTAGTGGAGACGTCAGGTTTTGAGAAGCAACCTTTTCACGCATGGCTTCCTGTTTAATCCCATCTTCCGCAGGTGCAGAGCATTGTGCGCTCACAAACGAGCATGGGCATGCGGCACCGCGATCGCTCCACCACGGGAAACACACTCAAGTCTGGCTTCAACTCGGCGCTCACCACCTTCTTCTTTGGCGAGGACCTCCGTGGAAAACTCACCATAGACAAGTTCCTGGAGTTCCAGCGCCGTCTCCAACGTGATATCCTCAAACTGGAGGTGTGTGACTCTTGTCGGGTAGAAATAGAGCAAATGAACAAACGCTAATAAATATTGGCAGTACTGCAGTTATTTGGGTAGCCTAGCACGTGGGTTTGAACAGCCATTTCCAATCCTTGTCTTCCCATTTCTGTTGTTCTTTCCTAGCTATGCTCTGCCACAGCTCTGTGTGTCTTTGTGGATAGCAGGCAGCCCTTTGTCAATCTATCGTTGATTGACAGCCTCCCTGTCTCGTGCCGGTCATAGCAGTTGTTTGACCATACCTCACCACCATACTCGGTGCGAGTTGGTGAAGACGTGATAGCAGGGGTTTAGGACCCGTTCAGATGTCACCGCGAATATTAGCCGCGGCCATGACTCAAACTCAGGTGGGCATGTTCACGGTACAGTGCTCTAAGTCAGGAGTTCTCAACCTTTAGCACCTGAAGGCCCACTGGTCTTCACAGACCACTAGATGGCGCTCACGACCCGCTGATAGGTCTTGACCCACCAATTGAGAATGGCGACTCGAAGCAAGTCACCACTGCTGTCCACCATGCGTGTAGATGGTTGTAGACACACCAAAGAAGATGAAGTGTACCCAACATTTATGTTTATTAAGAAATAAGTAAAACCTGCATCGTTATATCTGCCATTGTATTCTGTCAGTTTGAGAGACAGGATCCAGTCGATGGGCACATTTCAGAGAGACGATTTGGAGTCATGCTATTGGCCTACAGTGGGGTCAAGTCTAAAAAACTCACGCACATGCTCAAGCACGTCAAGAAGGAGTTTAAAGATGGGCCGGTAAGATTACATCACTATGTATATGTATCACAGTAAAACAATGGGAATAAAATGAGATTTCATGCATATCTTGGTACATTGTTAGTGATTATATTGCACAAACATTGTTGTTTTCGTAGTGAATTGAAAACATAAAAGGATATATGATTCACCGGTAGAGAATAGTACGTTTCCCTTCACTAACGTAAATGCTATAATTGCAATTGGATAGAGTAGGTCCTCATGTTATGTCATGGTAGCTAACAGTTCCATTAATTGGTTAGATTTTATATGTTTAAATAAGTGATGCATTGCACTTGTTCATGAGCTGATTCTTGTACAGGTACATTGCATTTTTGTGCAGTAGCCAGATTTCAAAGGGGACCTTAAGTTTGGTGGAGTTATTTTTTCAATGCATATATAATCCTCAACAGCTGCACGTGTGAGACTCACTGGCACCAACACCACAAGTGTGATTGAAGTAATACTCCGAGTGTAGCACAATGCAGTTTCAACCACAGTATCACACCCCCAAGCACGGAGTGTTATATCCAAGCCAATAAGTCATTTTTATGTGTTTGCTTAGGGAATTACTTTCGAGGAAGTTCAGAATTTCTTCACGTTTCTGAAAAACATCAACGATGTGGACACAGCTTTAACGTTCTACCACATGGCTGGAGCGTCCATCGATAAGTGTGAGTACCTGTTCAAAGTGTCTCGTCTCAAAAACACTCCACAATAAAGACTATCGTGCATACCGTATTCCCCGAATAACTACTTGAGCCACAGAGTGGCTCAATTAAAATACTTCAGCGTGCATTGCAGATTTGGCACTAATTTATTCATGGGCTGTGGTGAACTCAGTCACATGAACTTAGCGGATAGTGATAGAATGCAATGGGTATGGTGAGTACGTTTGTATATGTTGCCTGAATTCATGGGGGAGAGGGGCATGAGGTTTGAAATGTTGCTTTAATCTTTTTTTATTTTGTATTTTCACTACACTTTCATGGGTCATGCCTGGCTGCCAGGTGATTTATTGCATCGATGTGGCTATGCCGTTCTTTTGTTTAGCTGGAGTCGATTTATGCACCTTGGATTAGATTCAGAATTGTGTTTTCATTGAGGCTTAGCATCACTGGTCCGTGGGTGAATTCTTACAGCGATATATAATCCCGCTGTGCAGCTTTTGACTTTCATGTTACTGACTCACGCGGTGGTCACCACGCTCGGCACTCTGCACAGCGTTGATCGTTCTGTTCCCAATGCTAGGGGAATTTCTACAGGGAAATTTACAAACCAGTTCATCTGTTGGAGAAGAATACAAGATGTGCGTATAATCACGCTTTTAAGAATATCTTAGTTATTTCTTCCAATTGCTGTCTATACGCCAAAACAGTTAACAGTATCAATAAGATGATAAAATATCTCAAGCCAAAGCAGTTAACAATACCAACAAGGTGATAAAACGAAAACAAAATTAGAATATTCAATCAGTGACTCAAGATTGCAATAATTTCACATTTCATCTCATTGTCAGAAACCGCTTATTCCTGCACAGGGTCGTGGTGAGCTGGAGCCTCTCCCAGCAGACACAGGGCACAAGGCAGGGATATACCCACAATGGGACGCCAGTCCATCACCGGGCATTGAGGGCAATTCAGTCTGCAAGCCAATTAACCTATGCAGCAGCATGTTTTTTGAACTGTGGGAGGAAACCGGAGTGCCTGGCAAAAACCCACGCGGACACGGGGAGAGAACACGCAAACTCCACACAGAGAGGCACCCTAGCCGAGATTCGAACCCGGGACCTTCTTGCTTAAAATTTCACATCACTAGTGGAAATGAATCATAACACACACCTAGTGACTATGGTCTCAATCTGTTGTAGGTCTACTGATATGACATGACAATCTGTATGTTTGTATGCATGTATCTTTATCTGGAAGACTCCTCGTAAATCGCCCCACCATGAATGAGGTGTCATTTGATAGTTAATGATACGTCGTTTTATGCAGTCGGTCTTTGAACGTTTTCTTTTATATATATATATGAAGACCTTTGACCAGATAATTCAACTCCGCCATAAGACTGGTTGTTCACGTTTTCAATGCGAAATAATATCTCGGCGCATAATGCGACCCCAACATAATAATTTGTTACACTTATAAGCGCTTTTCACCCAGAGTTCCCAAAGCACTGCATGAACTGCGGAGGTGGTAGGGAGAGGGGGGAGATCCAAGTTTTTTAGACCCCCGGAGGAAACGTGCAGAAAACAAGGGGATAACACAACGCCCCACAGAAAAAGTGCCCGAGGTGGCAATCAATCTCCGTCAGGGCAGGGCCTTCTCTCTTTGGGCAAGGGACGTTACCACTGCTTCACCCAGCCTCGTACCTGCATCATAATACAATGGATGGGCATGAGCGGTTGTGGAAGAGGGGGGTGGGGGAGCAGTGAGTAGTGCTGTCGCCTCGCAGCAACAAGGTTCCCGGGTTCGGTTCCTGGCTCGGGTGCTTTTCTGTGTGGCGTTGATTTGTTCTTTACGTGCCCGCGTAGTTTGCTCCAGGTACTCCGTTTTCCTCCCAGAGTCCAAAGACACGCTGCTGCCTAGGTTTGATTGGCCTGCTGAGTAATTTGCCCCCAGTGCCTTGCATTGTACTGGCGTCATATCCTGGGTATAGCCCCTCCTTGCAACCTCTGCCTGCCAGAATAGGCTCCAGCCCCCTGCGACTCTGTACAGGATTAAGCGGGTATTAACGATGACGATAATGAGTTGTGAAGGGGTGTGCATTGAATACCGAGTGCTCTTGAATCTCACCAGGCTTCCCCGCTCTATTGTACGAACTAGTGAGTGGTGATAATCTGATGAGTAGGTGACCAACATGAGTCGGGTGACATGACCCAGCAGTAGTGTGGTTGCTACTTGTTGCAGAGGTTCGCAGTTTGAATCCATTTGCCGTCCCAATTAATACTGTGGATGTATTGATCGCAGGAATAATAATATTTATATATGCACTGTCTGCTTCACAGTGGTTGTTAAAGATCTCATCTCATTGTCAGAATCCGCTTAGTCCCGTACAGGGTCGCGGTGAAGCCGGAACCTATCGCGGCAGACACAGGGCGCAAGGCAGGGATATATCCACGATGGGACGCGAGTCCCATCACCGGGCACTGCGGGCAATTTAGTCTGCAAGCCAATTAACCTATTCAGCAGCATGTTTTTCGGACTGTGGGAGGCAACCGGAGTAACCGGCGAAAACCCACGCGGACACGGGGAGAACATGCAAACTGCACACAGAAAGGCACCCGAGCCGAGATTCGAACCCGGGACCTTGTTGCTGTGAGGCGACAGCGCTACCCACTGCGCCACCGCGCCGCCCGGTTGTTAAAGATCCAGAAGTATAATTGGCCAGAGTAGCCTGTTTGTGTGCCGCTGTCATTGTTCAACTTCGAAAAATGTTCCGCATCTGAATTGATTTGAATGCCCGAACCAGAAATATAGTCAATGAGAGTCGGGCTTTCCTTGGCAACCAAGAATATGAATGTTATGTAAGGCACATGTCACACCTTCTATATGACGGAATGCCTATTGCCGGTAAACTGAACTGCCTGTTTATTTAAATCTGTGTTGCAGCCACGATGCAGCAGGTGGCACGGACTGTGGCTAAAGTGGAGTTATCCGATCATGTGTGCAACGTGGTGTTTACCCTCTTCGACTGTGATGGTGAGTATTACCCCTATCTCATCAATTGAATGCACTTGACATGCCTACTTCAAAAATCACTAAAAGCGCCATTCTGTTTAATGCAAAGTTAACCGTCTAAACGTTGGGTGCATTTAGTTGTTGCTTACATGTCATTCTCTCCACAGCTCTGTGCAGTGCTTTGTGACCCTCGGGTAATAAGCGCTCCAGAAGTGCAATTATTATTATGTCAACTAAATGCCGTGTTTAAATTGCCATCTTAAATTATATTTTACTACAGCACATTTCCCCTTGGAGCTATGTACCAGAAACATTTTGTCTTGTTTCTCAGAAAACGTCTGTGTATGTGCGGGAAGTTGATTTGAAATAAGACGTCTGGTAGCATAGAGTTTTAAAAACCTACCTAATTATCTAAACACTAACCTATCATCAACTGAATTTTTAAAGCCATTTCAAGTGTTTTGCTTCGCTATTAAATCGACTCCTCTGAGCAGCTGGTGCAGCTCAAGGATAATGACTAATGCACCATGTAAGCTGGTACTAAGCGTCACAGTAATGTCAACTTAAGAGTAGGTGCATTGTTTTGATACGGTAAATTGACACTTGTCACTGTGCTTTCAATGCGTCATGTGTATGGGCATTTTTAAAACACAATTGTTATATACCGTTCTCTTTAACTGTACAGCAAAATCTCAGTTTGCATCGATTCGTGGTTACGTTGGTGATCTCCACAGCTCTGTGCAACGCTTTGTGACCCTCGGGTGAAAAGCGCTATAGAAGTGCAATTATTATTATAAACAGGACACAACTCCTGTGCGAGTCGCTCAATTTGCAGGTGCGTCATTGGCTCATCGTCTGCAATATTATGCTTCCTTGTATGGTAGTGAAATGACTCCTGAATTGAAGGGTCGAGGTCTGCGCCCATATAATAATAATAATAATTGCATATAGACAAAGATTCCCCATATAACCGTATGAGACTATAGGGCCAAGTGCTATTATTAGTGAGCACCTATAAAGGCCAGCACGGGACACAAGTGGATGGGTGGCAAGCCCCACGCTCGGTCCCGAGTCACAATGTTTACACACTATGCCAAGTATTCATTTGAAGTTGAGTCGACATTGGGGAGGCCCAGGACAAGGTTCGTTTGATCAGAAACATCGCCACCAGGAACAAAATGTAGCTGGGCATGGTGCTGACTACCAACACCCGAATATGTTATGCCGGCCTTCATAGATGCTTACTCATTAAAATCACGTGCCCCAACAGTCTGTTAAAGCTATGCAGGGAAATATGCTTTTTTTTTAAATGTGGACACTTGTGTGATTAAAATTACAAACAATTGTGATTTTGTTTTACTCACGGAATTATTGTGTTTGCGGTTAACTCCGTGTCGGTGATTATTATAATGAAGGATTTGTGGTGTGCATGTTCGTGTTAAGGGGAGTCCCCACCCCGATTGGGATCACCTGTAGGGGGGATTATTAATGCCAAGAGTATATTTCAAATATTTTAACGATTTCTTTTCTGAAACAGTATTTTGACTTACATATTTTCGTTTCAGTTTGCATTCGTGTTTTCCTGCAACCTAACTTATGGAAACTGGAGTATCAGTGTATTCTCTTAAGCCATGGATAAGCTCCTCTGGCAATGTGCCTTTCTCGGGATACAATTTCCCTTCCAGTTGTAAATACGTTGGTTTCTGTGGCCTAAGGGAATTCATACAGCTGTTTTCCAGTGAGTCAATGTATGTATACACCGCATGATGTATTCTTAAGCAATCAAACATCAAGTATTATTAAGAGTGGTCATCTTGAAGTTCACCTCAATATAATATACATTGTTTTTTTATCCTTAACAACGGTAGCAGTTTTAACAATGAAATACTTTCAGACTGAGTTTAAATGGTCCTTATCCAGGTTGACACAAGTTGTCCAGTTACCCCCTCAATGTTGAGGGTATTGGAGTAGAATTTTACAGCCAGATGCCCTACGTGACAGAGGCTCTTGGGATTGTTATTTGTCTGAAACCTACCACCAAGGGAGACTCCAGCAGGAATGCTATACTCAAGACAACACAGCAACGGAGTTCATTGGAACACGTAAACTCCTGCATCACAAGGCAGACAATGGAAGACATTTGTGGAGGACAATGGAATACGTTTAATAATGCTTTAGACAGAAACCGCCTCAAACTAGTTTCTCTTAATTTCATGTATGACTTTATACACCCCAAATAACAATCCATATTTTGCAGAATATTATATATGCTTGAATCAGTATTCTATTTTTTTTATTATAGGTCTTTATGGATTTAATGAATGAGACATAACTACATGTGAATATAGATCCGTTAAATCTACACCACGTCATCACTGTGCAGACTGCCATCTTAAAGTCCTATCTTGGATTAACATTTTCTTCAGTGAAATCTATTCATATCAGTAGTTTTCTTTACTAGCAAAATAAAAAGATTTCACATCCAGTGCACCCCATATAAATAAGAAAAAACATCAAACGAAAATATCAGCATCTAAAATGCAGGTGTCATCCTTGACCAGGAAATCTATATCTTTGCTCATATCTCTCATTTCTTGATCGCCTCTTATTTCCGCCTGCTGTAACATTTCCCATATCTGCAACCTTCTAACTTCTGGGCCAGCTGCTACACTCATCCATGCCTTTATCATGGCTCACTTCCACATCCACTTGAACCATAATGTCACACCAGCATGTCTAATCGAGATTATATCATACCGCTCCTATGTTGCCTTCATTGGCTCCAAATCCCCTCCTGCATCAAATACAGATTTTCTCTCAACCCTTATCTCTCGCCTCTCATTGTTCTCAAATCTCTGCCCTCTTCCAGATACTCACGGCCTTTTACAATAATCAGCTTTTGCACAATAGAAATCTACTCCTTTCACTGTTGCTTTTGCGATCTGAAATGGCCTCTCTGTGGCCATCCGCACGGGTGGCTCAATCCCTCGGTTCGATTCCAAGGTTGCCTTTACCCTTCTCCTCCAGCTCTAACTATAGTAAACCATTAACTTTTACTGACTTAACTTTCACGAATTCACGGTTGCGGTGCTGCGTTCCCGGCTATGCTGCTACGTGGCCACAGCACCACAGCATCCTGCATCGCTCCGCGTCCCCCATCCTCCACCACCCGCGTTCTCGAGCATACGCACCACCGTTGTGTCGCCCCAAAATATGGTCCCTAAGAGATAAAGCGCGTGCAAGTGCTACGGCGTCTAATGAAGCATACAAACAATGGTATTGGCGATTTCCAGGATTTCCACCCGTTTCTAGAACGTATCTCACACAAAAGTGAAGGGTTTACGGTATTCCTTTTTGTGCGTTCCAAATGCGTTGAATAATAGAAGAGCCACATATGAATGTGTCTTCTCGGTTGTGCACCTGCCGCGCACAGGAAACGGCGAACTGAGCAACAAGGAGTTTGTGTCCATCATGAAGCAGCGGTTGATGCGAGGCCTGGAGAAACCCAAGGACATGGGCTTCACACGCCTCGTGGATGCTATGTGGAAGTGCGCCAAGGAGACAACTTGGGAGTTCCCCAGCAAGAAGACCGTGAACATCAAGGAGTGACTTAATATCACCAGGACTGTTTCCTGCCTCGGCACAAATTGGTCTTTTTTTCACCTAGCTTTAATCATTAAGGCTTGATTATCCCAATCTGTTTTAAGCCGTAGAAAGTAATTGTGGATCATCGAATTTTGGAGATTAAAAGTGCTTTGGCGCACAATGCTCAGAGAGCAAATTAGGAGAGTAAAGGGCTTGTCAGGTCTTAATGGATCTCAAAATGTTAACATGCACCCACTGGCCTCTGCCTCTGTCATAAAGAAGATGAGATTGTTTATTTCCTAAATTCTGCATAGACAAAGCTCTTAATGCATGCTTTTGCTCCACTCTCATTAACCAATTTCCATGTAACCTTTTGTTGTTCAAGGATGTTTGGAAATAGGAAAAAAAATACTATTTTTCTTTTGATGCTTTGGAAAATTAATGTTCTGCATGTAGAATGCAAGAGTTAGTGTCTCAGATTATACACCTAATATTTAGTTTTCAAAGCTTTGTTTGCATTCAAATCAATACCACCTTTTTGTACTTCTAGTTACTTGGACACAGTGTAGTTTCATTTTTCAACTCTCACTTTCCCAGCACCCATGCCACATTATTTTGTATTCCCTACATTTTACGTCAAGGCCAATTCGAAAGGTTTTTTTTTTCAAGAATACTGGGTGATATCTGCTTAAATTTTGGACAATGTAATGCAAGATCCATTGGTCACTTTGTATAAAGATGCATATTCGGTGTGGTGTGGTTATGATGTTTGCAACTGTGTGCTGCATGGTGTGTAATTGCACAAATATAGCAAGCTGTAGTTCTTTATGAATGTTTGGCAACAAATGAATAAGTTCACTTGTAGCAGTGTTGTTACTTCAACAGTAGTTATACGATTAAACTGTTTATGGCCAGATTATATGATGTATATTTTACTTTTTAATACAATCGAACCTTCAGGCGGTTTTAATACTGCATTGTAATTATTTGGAGTGCTGAGTTCTGAATAAACATGGGTTTTTAAGACGTGTCTGTATGCTGAAGTTTTTCTCCACTCGTATTAGTATTGCCTTGTGGCATTTGATTCCAGATGGCACATTTGTGTGTTTAGCATAATAAATATGCGAAGACACAACACAAATTGGAATATGGATTGTATTGTGCATTCATTTAACAACAAAAAAATGTAAAACCAAGAAACTATCATGAATTTGTGGGAAAGTGATTGCAATTCTAAGTAAAACAATTCTTTGGTAGGTAAAATAAAGGTCTTTATATTATTTTGATATAATTGTACAAATATAATGCAGAAATGCATGCAGATACTTTGAAGACAGCGTCTGCATTTAATGAGGTATTTGAAAATGAACTTTACCCAGATTGCGTAGCTGTTGGGCAATGTTCTTTCGCTATATTTACAAGCGGTGTTCTTCAAGTACCACGTATGCACATTGGCTGCAAGGTTCACAGTGCTGTTTTTATTGTGTTCATTTGTTGAATATGCTGGAGAATGGGTGCTGTTGGCTAATGTGTCAAAGGTTATGCCTTAATCTCTACACAAAGTTGTAACCCTGCCTCGAGTCACGAAATTAAAAGCAAACAAGTTGGTTGCTCACTTCCCTTAGCATTTTGCCACAAAATAGAGTACTGGGGAAAAACCGTACAAGATGTTGGATAACAGGCATTTATAAACCTGTATAAACAGTGCCTGTTGTATACAATAGAAACCAGACTCATTGGTTTCTGAAAAATGAACCATCTCTTAACAATTGTGGCAAAACATGTACACGTACAGCAGCTGCTTTACATAAATGGTTACATGATTCATACACCTCTACTTGATATGTTGATGAATCAGCTGCTGTATGTGTACATGTTGTGCCACAATTGTAAAGAGATTGTTCATTTTTATATATATATTACATTTGATAGGCAACGAATAAGGCAATGGCCAGTTGTGTTTCTGTTATACCCTCTAAGCAAACGTTAGGTTTTATAATTGTGAATTGTACTAATTTAGACAAATTTCGTAGCTATGAATATTGACAATTGTCGGACGACTGCGGTGGATCGGTTGACATGTACTCTGAACCTATGCTCGTGAAGGCCGTCAAGCAAAGAAAAGAATGAATGGAGCCACGCTACGTTGAGCAGTGGCTTCGTTTTGAAGCGAGTATCAACCTTTAAACCATGGAGTGTATTTGCCACCTCAGAGCTTGTCTTGCCAACCAAGGTTAAAAGTCAATCAAACATGATTGGCCTACCATACTAACGGATGGACCCCAGCACTGGTTATCCGGAGCTGAGTTGAGATTTCACCGGGTTAAAAATGGGATTCTCAGTTGACAGCAGTTGTGGGGTATTGTTGAAGAGCCAGCGATAAATCGCCGTTTCGTTAATTCGCCCGGTGTTGCTCAAACATAAGTACAGCTCATTAGCATCCCCGTACATGTGTGCATTTACCGCACATTGGATAATAATAATAATTGCATTTATAGAGCGATGAAGACCTTTCCACACTATCGCGGAGGTTATTAGGTCATACCCAACCATAATTGTCAGTGTGGGTTAAAGGTGGGAAACATAGACATGGGAGCATATAGGTGCAGTACAACAATATTTTCTGTTCTCTGTCGCCATGCGCAATTACCATGTGAACAATACCAACTGTGTCCTTATTAGATTTTAAACCAGGAAAGTCTCAATGAGCCTCGTGACTTTTTAGAAGGGCCCTGCCATGTCTGCAGTAGGGGCCATGGATATTTTGAAGGCTTTGTAGATAATTGTTCCTACAATTGTCGTTTTGGATCACGACGTCACACAATCTAGTCTTGCGGATTAGGCATGTTGAGTCGTTAAATTACATTGAAAATAGGTCAGTGCCATTCGATAACTGCCCTAAAATTTCTGACTTCAAGGTCAAACCTATCCCTTAGTCAGTGTAATGTCCATTAAAATATCAATTTTGCCACTGTTTACACTATAATGCCATTCGCTGATCTGACGGTGTTTCTCTAATTTCCCAGGTATATGTTACATGTACGTGTTATCGAGACATTGCTGATTATAATCGTAAAAAAACACACTGACATGTTGCAACCAGACAGGCCACATTTGCTTCAGCATGCCAACAAGTCACCATCAGTATGAACTACGTACCTTGCTACTATCAGCTGAGTTAATGATTCATGGGATCCTTGTTAGCTATAACCAATCACCAATTCTACTGAGAAATGCCACTCGACACATTGTCTACATAAGTGGGAACAGAAGCTTGTCTCCTCAGTGTTTCCAGAGAACTCATACAGAGAGAGAACCTTTAGCTAAAGTGGTCCCACACTTATGCTATCACAGTGTTAGCCCTACAGTATAAACTTAATGGTGCAGACAACATAACATTTTTAAATATCACAAAGACTCTCCGGCTGATTTCGACACCAGTGACTTCACACTGCTAAAGTCCAACCGTTTAAACAAATAAATAACTTCAGAGGAGCGTATAATCCTCCCAACTCAACTGCAAGTAAGAGAGAGCCATCATATTTCGTTGGTTCCCGTCGCAAGGAAGCAAAATCCGATCATGCGCCCAACAGGATCCGTGCTGCGCTTGGCAACAGCTGTCCTGCTGTCAACCTTCGTGGAAGCCACAACCGTGGAGGAGTCTGAAGGTTGGGGCCTCAATGTGCAGAACCTGCGCCGCGGAATCGAAGCGGTCGACAACTACCTGGAGTCGATGGTGGAATTCTTTGGAGGCTACAATGGAGAATGCCAGTACCGCTGCAAGCATGGTCGGTATGCTCGCAAGCAACATTCGTGACCCAGCATCGTTGCTATTGTGCTTTAACACCTGCTGGTAATCCATTTCTCGTCATGCGCGCACAGGTTGAGAGCTACTGTGAGAGACAAAGGCAGATCATATCGTCAGGCATTCTGTTTAGGGTTCAACATTTGTCAAGAATGTTTAATGTTATAGACTCACTTGTTTTGTAAAGCTTTCAAGTCCTACGGCTAGGGCTATTGATGCGGCTCAGTGTTGTCGTCCCGGGATGTTGGCTCTCTTCCGACCTGCGCCTGCTCGGGAACATTTGTTCCTTCCTTGTCTGTTGAAGAATTATTTCTTTTCTGCTGACTTTGTCCTATAATTCATCGCTACTGTTTGACTTTCGGTTGAATTGTCCTGGTGTTGTTGTTGACATGCCATCTTTCCACAGCTCAAATTTGTAAAAAAAACAAAACCAACAAAACATTATCGTTGCTGATTTTCCGTTCTTTGTCGTTGCTGTTGAAGTGCCGTTCTCTCCGTAGCTCTGTGCAGCGCTTTGTGACCCTCGGATGAAAAGCGCTCGAAAAGTGCAATTATTATTTTTAATACTATACAGTTTCTTCTTGTCGAGTTGCGTTGGCTCCCCTTGTGAGCAAGGTCAAGCTTGTTGGTCTGACGTGGCTGATCTCTGTGGATACCAAACTAAAAACAAGTACATCGTGTCCATTGGCCAGCCAAAAGAGCAATGTCAATCGTAATGCTCGAGGAGCGGCACGGTAGCCCAGTGGGTAGCGCTGTCGCCTCACAGCAACAAGGTCCCGGGTTCGAATCTCGGTTCGAGTGCCTTTCTGTGTGGCACTGCGGTTTCCTCCCACAGTCCAAAAAACATGCTGGTTCATAGGTTATTTGGTTTGCAGACGAAATTGCCTGCAGTGCCGGTGATGGACTGGCGTCCCATCGTGGGTATATCCCAGCTCTGCGCCCTGTGTCTGCCAGGATAGGCTCCAGCTCACTGCGACCCCGTACAGGACTAAGTGATTTCTAACAATGAGATGAGATGAGTAATGCTAGAGGGCCATAGT
>JAZEWT010000012.1:16404912-16424996 GCA_036362905.1 Mordacia mordax
GGCGTCCCGTCGTCGGGTGTATTCCTGCCTTACGCTCTGTGTTTCCGGAATAGGCTCCGGCTCACCGTGACCCTATATAGAATTAAGCGGTTTCAGATAATGAGATGAGACGTAAAGGTGGCATGCCATTGGACGGCCACGGAGGAGATGGACCATTTGGATCAGCCCACTGGACAGGTTGTTGCATTACAGGGTTTGGGGAGGTGGTGAAAGCTTGGAGAGGGTATTCTTGCGCGTTTACTTGCGGGTTCTTCAGACGATAGAATCGAACCGGTTTACATACATGGGACGCAGTGTCTGGAAAATATTGGCCTGCTCCTCTCCCCACCTCGATGCAGTTTTCCTCTCGACTCTGAAGTCGTTCTGTCTTCGAAATAATGCCTTCGAAATGGAATGAATGTGCGCGTTTCAAATTGTGCCGTCCTCTCGGCAGCTCCGAACAGCACTTTGTGACCCTCGGGAGAAAAGCGCTCTATAAATGCTATGATTATTATCATCAATTATTACGGGGAAAAAGCATTGTCGAGCGCACTTTTGAGAATTACGCTCCGCAATTATGCAGTCCAAAAGCATGCTCCTGGATAGGTTGATTGGCTCGCAGACTAAAATTGTCCCGCAATGCCCGGCGATGGACCGGCGTCCCGTCGTCGGGTGTATTCCTGCCTTACGCCCTATGTTTCCGGGATAGGCTCCGGCTTCACCGTGACCCTATATAGGATTAAGCGGTTTCAGATAATGAGATGAGATGAGAATTATGGAGGGCAAATGTCATACGTGGGCACTTGAAACCACAGATCATTGCGAGGGCTCATTTGATCGTAGGAACACCGCCTTGTTGCAATTCCCAAGTTTGAAAAATGACTTAATTGTCAAAGTGTACATAATGAATGATGAATTTATAATCAATATTTTTGAAATGTTAGGTGGTTTTCACGCCGGCAAGGGAAAGCAAATTGCGTAACAGTCTACATTTTCAAAAAAAAGGAAACGAACCAATGCTTTGCACTGATGTAGGTTTTCACGGCTCGATGCATGCTGATTGCTTTCAAAAACTCTTATTTCGAGATAGCCGCGTCGAGCGCTTCTCCTCTCTCCTCTCTCCTTCGCGACGTTTCGCCTCTCACGATGGAGATCCAGAAAGGACAGCTTTTGGAAGCAATCATCAAACCAAAGCTTTATTTTTGAATCGTGGGTTTTTGTTATCAAGACAGATGTTTTCACGGCTCTGTGTATGGAATTTCTCTCAAAAGCTGCACGAGTTATCTCTCTTCTAATATTTGTTTGTCTCTTCCTTGAATATGCTGATTTATACCTTTCTGGAATATCTAGTTGTGGTATTACATTGCACGGATGTTGGATTGCAGGGCGGCACGGTGGGCCAGTGGTTAGCGCTGTCGCCTCACAGCAAGAAGGTCCAGGGTTCCAATCTCGGCTCGTGTGCCTTTCTGTGTGGAGTTTGCATGCTCTCCCCGTGTCCGCGTGGGTTTTCGCCGGACACTCCGGTTTCCTCCCACAGTCCAAAAAAAACATGCTGCTGCACAAGTTAATTGGCTTGCAGACTAAATTGCCCTCAGTACCCGGTGATGGACTGGCGTCCCATCGTGGATATATCCCCTGCCTTGCGCCCTGTGTCTGCCGGGATAGGCTCCGGCTCACCGCGACCCTGCACATGATTAAGCGGTTTCTGGAAATGAGATGAGATGAGAATTGGTTTGAGGCCCCCCCCCACCCGTTTTGCCCAAGTCACGCTGACCTACACGGCGAAGTATGGTCAAACAACCGCTGCAACTATGCCATGGAGGCTCTCATACTTGGATTGCCTAACAACGTGTCATGTCATTGTTATCACAAAACTGACGACCATATCAAGTGTACTCTTGAAATGTTCGATGCGATATGATGAAAGGTAGCACGGTGCCTGTTGTCGGTTTTTTTTAGGATTATTATATTGTATGCTGGGCGGCGCGGTGGCCCAGTGGTTAGCGCTGTCGCCTCACAGCAAGAAGGTCCCGGGTTCGAATCTCTCGGCTCGGGTGCCTTTCTGTGTGGAGTTTGCATGCTCTCCCCGTGTCCGCGTGGGATTTCGCCGGGCACTCCGGTTTCCTCCCACAGTCCAAAAGCATGCTGCTACATAGGTTGATTGCCCCGCAGTGCCCGGCGATGGACTGGCGTCCCATCGTCGGTATATCCTTGCCTTGCGCCCTGTGTCTGCCGGGATAGGCTCCGGCTTCACCGTGACCCTATACAGGATTAAGCGGTTTCAGATAATGAGATGAGATGAGATATGATGCAAGGTAGCACGGTGCCTGTTGTCGTTTTTTTTTAGGATTGTTATATTGTATGCTATTTTTAGAGATTGTATGTGGTCTTGTTGCCTAAGGCTCCGTTGCCTGGTGTTTGTGACCATAATCCAAACCATCGAGGTTCGTTCAACCACCACCTCAGTGCAAGCAACGGCTACGCGCTCACAAACTAAAAAGAAAAGAAAACGTTGTTGCTGATTTTCCGGTCTCTCTCGTTGTTGCTGAAGTGCCGTTCTCTCCACAGCTCGTATTTGTAACAACAAAAAAGAAGTTATTATTGTTGATTTGCCGTTCTGATCTTGTCGTTGTTGCTGACGTGCCGTTCTCTCCGCAGCTCTGTGCAGCGCTCTGTGACCCTCGGGTGAAAAGCGCTCTATAAATGCAGTTATAATTATAAAAAAACAACGCTCTGCTGCTGTCCTAAATGCGTTTAATGAATATTAATGAAGAATCGCAATTAAGAATTAGTCTATTAATATGCAACCAAAATTCGGTACGGCATATACTTAGTTCCAGGATCAATGAGTAACATCGACATATGCTACTTAGAGAAGCAATGATTAATTCCACTTAACAAACCTAATCCAAAGTCAGTGCTCGCATATATGATCAAAGTCGAGTATATGTAATTACATGCGCTCGATTTCAAAGAACGCAATGTAACGAGAATAAAAAAAACCAAGGAAATTCTCTGCACACACGCTGGGATAAGATGACGCGGGATTCCACGCACGCACGTTAATAGCAGTGTCCACACATAATGTGGGCGGCACGGTGGTGTAGTGGGTAGCGCTGTCGCCTCTCAGCAAGAAGAATCCCGGTTTGATTCCCAACTCGAGTGCCTTTTCTACGTGGCGATAGAGTGTTCTCTCTCTCCCCGTGTCCGCGTGGGTTTTCGCCGGGTACTTCGGTTTCCTCCCACCCAAGTTAATTGCTTTGCTGAGTAAATTGCACCCAATGTCCTGCAATGTGCCGGCGTCACATTCTGGGTATGGGCCCACCTTGCACCCTCTGTCTGCCGGGATAGGCTCTGCCCCCTCGCGACCCTGCACAGGATTAAGCGCGCATTGACAGTGACGATGACACACAGTGTAAGGCAAGGCCACGTCCAAGTGACGGCGGCTCAAACTGTCCGCACTTCTCCTGGCGAAGCGAGTCTCGCCCATGAACTCAAGCAAAGGCTCCTCACGCAGTGACGAGGGCGGCGCACATGGCCCGCTGTTGTCACGGACTGTAAACTCTGCCACTGTCAGTCAGAGTTACACTTGCAACCCGTGTCGTATAGTGCCTCCGTTTCTGAAACTTATTTTACTAGATCTTCTTTGATGTGATCTTCTATAACCTTCTCTTCCACTGTGAGTGTTGTTAAGTCTCACATGGCATCGATGTAGCGGCGTGCGTGGTTTAAACTCCATTCCCACTCCAATGCAGCAGCTACAGTATTTGTTTTTAATTCAAATCTGCTCTCAATCCTTGTCTCGCAATGCCAGCAACTTGATTTTTCTTCTTCATATTTCTGTCTCCTCACCGTTCACACGATACGATTCTGGACACGGTATCGCCTTACGTCTATCAAGGCTGTCCAAGAACCGTCGCCACCCATATTTGAGGAGCCTTGCTGCGATGTATCTCCAATCGATGGGTGACAGAGCTTTCTCACAAGTTGCTCCCGTGCCCTGGAACGCCCTTCCACTGGAGATTCGATCAGCCGAGTCCTTGGGCATCTTCAAATCTCGTCTCAGGACTCATTTTGTTCCGTAAGGCTTTGAAGTACTCTGACGAGGACTGTTGATGTGGTTCACTGTCGTCGTGCTGGGATGATGGTTCTCTACCGACCTGCGCCTGCTCGGGAACACTTATTCCTTCTTACATTTAATTAACAATTATATTTATCGCTTCGAAAAGCTGCTCTCTCGGGACAGCCGCGTCGATCGCTCCCTCTCCCTCCATCCATAGCGATGGCAGCTTTTCGAAGCAATCATCATGCATCGGGCCATGAAAACCTACATCATTGCCATTCTATTGATCGCGTATTTTATGCCCTTCTCTAAATTATAGTCACTATTTGACTTTCAATTAAACTGCTCTGATGTTGTTGCTGCTGACATGCCGTTCTCTCCACAGCTCAGATTAATAGCAAAAAATGTTATTGTTGTAATTTTGCCGTTCATACGTCATTGTTGTTACTGTTATTGCTGACATGCCGTTTTTTCACACAGCTCTGTGCTTGTGCAGCGCTTTGTGACCCCCGGGTGAAAAGCGCTCAAGAAGTGCAATTACTCTAATTATTATTCTCGCGTTCAATCACTTTGTCGACTCTTCCTCCACCGATCATCACTGCCGAGAAACGCTTTTTTTTGGTCGATTCACCTGCCTCGCCCGGCGGTGGACTGGCGTCCCGTCGTCGGGTGTATTCCTGCCTTACGCCCTGTGTTTCCGGGATAGGCTCCGGCTCACCGTGACCCTAGATAGGATTAAGCGGTTTCAGAAAATGAGACCTCCCTCGCCCCTTCGGGCGGAACGGCGGCTTTCGTATTCGCTCGCTGCTCGTTGCGTAGAAAGTAGCCGGAGAGCTTACAAGCTCTAGATGCGGGATTCATGCGACTCAACAAACGTCCGAACTTACCAACGTAAACAAACTCACCGACAATATAAATGGGGCGGCACGGTGGCCCAGTGACTAGCACTGTCGCCGCACAGCAAGAAGGGCCCGGGTTCGAATCTCGGCTCGGGTGCCTTTCTATGTTGAGTTTGCATGTTCTCCCCGTGTCCGACTGGGTTTTCGCTGGACACTCCGTTTTCCTCCCACAGTCAAAAACATGCTGCTGCATAGGTTAATTGGCTTGTAGACAAAATTGCCCGCAGTGCCCGGTGATGGACTGACGTCCCATCATAGGTATATTCCTGCCTTGCGCTCTGTGTTTGCCAGGATAGTGCCCGGCTTCTCCGCAACCTGTACAGGACTACGCGGTTTCTGACAATGAGATGAGATGAGACAACATAAATGGCACTCTATAACCATAATCGTGCAAATGAACGGTAACACGTAGCATTGCACAATAAATCTCACAACACAGTCATGAAACCCCAACCACAATCAGGATGTAAACAGGAGCCACTCAGCAATGCACAGCACGATAAATTAATAATAGACAAAGAAGAGCGATAGTGGAACAGTGGAATGTTTATTTTTATTACAACAAAAGGCGGTGCATAAGCAACCCTTAAAAAGGCCGATAAATTTATGCAAACGCAGCTGAGCCGAATGTTGATTATCATTGGCATCTCAGACAGCTATACGATGGTAATGATTAGCTTTCAGCTCGTGGTAATATTGTTCAAAAGCGACTGGCAGCTGCACACAAGTCTTTTCTCCGAATGTTGAATGTTGATGTGTATCTAGCGACAATTAATCAGACAGTCGGTTGAGCTTCCACGATTAAGTTGATTTAACTGTCCGTAAGGACAAAATAGCCATCAAATATTTGCGGGCTTGTTAAGTATGAATAGGGCCCAGTCAATATTTCTACGTTAATGCTGAGTCAATGTAGATTTCACAATGGTAGATTTTTTTAGGAGACATCCAAAGCAAATCTAAGTGCAGAATGATATAGCTGGTTCATTTTATTTCATAGAGTCGTAAATGCGAATTGATAGATAATGGTGCAGTGATCATCCAATGATAGAACAGTCGCCTTATTAAGTCTACGCGGAACTCGGTTGGGAAGCAATGTTTATGTCTATGGAGAAAGCTTACTTTAGTTTGACTCTTTATGGCCATATGGTTAACATGAGATCTAAATTTCAATGTCCAATATGAAGCCAAGGTATTGGTATTCCTCGACTTGCTTATCCCGGCAGACACAGGGTGCAAGGCAGGGATATACCCACGATGGAACGCCAGTCCATCACCGGGCACTGCGGGCAATTTTGTCTGCGAGCCAATTAACCTATACAGCAGCATGTTTTTGGACTGTGGGAGGAAACCGGAGTGCCCAGCGAAAACCCACGCGGACACGGGGGCAACATGCAAACTCCATACGGAAAGGCACCCCAGCCGAGATTCGAACCCGGGTCCTTCTTGCTGTGAGGCGACAGGCCCTGTACGGAATTAAGCAGGTATTGATAATGATTTCAAAGAAAATACGCTTCTATGTACGTATTCCGATTGCCTAAATACTTTTTCACGTTCTAATAATTCACACTAATAATAATATTTCCACTTCCAGAGCGATTTTCACCCGGGAGTCACAAAGCGCTAATGCCTAGTTATATTTTTGCATGCCTGAAGCATTGCAAAACTCGATTTGCAGCATTTATTTGATTTGCTGAAACTGTTCTTGCCATGCCAATTAAGATAAAAGCCATTGCCACTTTAAAAATTACAATGGCCACAACACGAATAAACATGAAGGCTTTCAGAATTAATATTATATCCAAAGGTGTTTGGATTACGTCACGAAAAGTGTGGTAAACCTGCCTCCACCAAATACAGCCGATTATATTTATCAGGTGAACATGACTTACCAATGTATTTACAAATTCTGCACACCGGTGTGTTAGGGAACACACCCACAATATTTACTATAAAGTACGACATGTTGCTGATAAATGCAAATAGCTTCATCGGGCTTTTGTTGCCAGAAGTGAAATGCCTTTCAAATTAGTCTTATATAGGAAGGGGGAGGGGGTTGGAATGATGTCTGTGCCGCGTGTACAGGGGAGAAGGATATGGGGCGGAGGTAATACAATTCTGTACTGGCATTAAACATTTCCGTTATTCAAGTATGAAGAATTATTCTGGGAAGCGCAGAATGTGGAACGTTATCCCAATAGCCCTGTGGAGCATGGCAGATCAAAATGTAATGTTCTTAGGTTATCACAGTACAATAAGGTGGAGTCAGGTGAATAGAGAAAAGTAAAATTCATTTTAATCAAGTTAAATTGGCATTTGAAAAGCTTTAGTGGATTGCATGTAAAACAAATCTGTTGCATAGTTAAGTCTTCTTCATCACCCAGTCATGTGAAGGCAATTTAAAGATCAGTCCATGGTATTCTGGCGTTTATCAAAGCTGTGCGTATGTGTATTCCTTTATTTTAATTACCACATTTATCCACTGCTGTATGAAGCGCTCCCAGTGTTGTTCAATCGCGAGTTGTTTGGCCATGGCTCACCACATTGGTCAGTGTGTGACAATAAACGGGCCATGTAGGCCCAATTAGTTATATCATTCGCCACTGACGTAAGCAGTGGCTGTAAACTAAACTCAAGGTCATTAGCTTCAGGAGAATTAAACTCCAGGTCATGAGTTTTCGGAGGTTTAATAGATTGGAACCACTGTACTGCTCCGAAAAGGATACATACACTATCTTAAAGAATTAGATAATTATTTGGAACAATAATTTACAGTAACAATTATTTTGAAAGATGGTATTCAATTAAATCTTTTATCTGGAATTGCAAGGAAATGGATTATTCAGGCAGGTTAAGATTTGTTGCCACCATTCTGGGTGAGATAGCGATCCAACTTCCCAAATAGGAGCCAGTTACTTTCTTATTTGCTTTTATGTCCGACACACGCGCCCTGTAAAACAATTCACCCCAAGACATTAAATCAGCTGTTGCTCTTTGTGAGATAAGCATGTAACACGTTCTTCTGGCCGCGGTATTAAGGCAACAGAGTACTTAAGATGGTTTACAGCAATCCAAAAGCAAGAATTTAAGGCTGAACGTCTTACATTTTTCGCATAAATATAAGTGGGAATTAAAGCTTAAATTAGTACCTACATATAATGTACAAGTGTAACGTGTGCTGGTGAAATGCTCTTTGAACTGCTCCAGCGTCACAGCGGCTTGGCCGATTATTCTCAAATTTCAGCACGGTTGCTTTATTCGGTACTAACATTTGCTCGCAAGCTGTTCGATCCGATCTGACTTCGGGAGAGACCAACTGCCGTGGAAGCTTAATAACACGGTTGCTTCGATTCGGTTGCTCAGCATTTCTACGTTTATTGCAACCAGGTCTGGCACCTATCATCGGGCCCGGGTCCTAATCGGGAGAATGACGGGGGCGGGGGGTGGCGTTATCACTCACAACAATAACACCCGCTATTCGCCACTAAGTGGCGATGACGTTACCACGGCGCCTGTGCCAAGCCATATGCACTTACTTTGAAGGCACGTGAAGTGTCGAAGGCTCGTCGACAAGAGGTGAAGGGACAGATCTAGGCGTTACGGGTTGCCTCACTGAGATGACTGCAAAATGCACCACCTGTACTCCTTACTGCTCCAACTTGCTGTGTTTTAACCGCTCGGCGCTCCGCTCGTTGTTGTGAGCGTCGCTCATCTGCCATCCGTTGTTGTTGGAGAGCAACTGCCTCCAACTGCTCCATAGCGTCCTTCACGATTCTCCTCCACAGAGGCCGATATTGACACGGCTGATACCAATCTGGTACTAGTGACATCATCAAATCAACACTGACCATGCGGCTTATGTGTGGTCACATATTCACATATTCCGCATGGCCCAAACGGCGGAGGGAGGCATTCATCAATCAGTAGATTAACAGACAGCCATAATTGTTTATACACAGATCATCTTTTACATGTTTCTGCAACGATGACAATGTTTAAAAAAAAATGTTATTGTTGCTGAATTTCCATTCTAATGTCGTTGTTGTTGATGTGCAACTCTGTGCAGCGCTTTGTGACCCTCGGGTGAAAAGCGCTATATAAATGCAATTACTCTTAATAATGATCATACATACCACCACCATGAACATACGCGTGCGACAGTGAGCAGAGCATTCATGTAATCTGCAAGAGTGTACATAAACCTCTATTCCAGAGCCTGGATTTTTTTGCTCTTGCAGATTGCAAAGTTTTGTCACAATACGGACGCACAAGAGATTTCAGTGAACACGAGTCATGTTCATTCACATCCCATTAAAATACGGCTGACACCGCATTGCACAATTATATTCCGACAGTGAAAAAAAGTTGAGGCTGGATTTAAACAAATGCATGATAGACCAGGAGACCCCCAAGCCATTCAGCCTTCTTACACACGTTGCGAAATTATGTACACATGAGGACACAATGTGTATAAAACCGTGACCTATGCGCCCTTGTGGCATTGATCGGCAAGATGAGCTCTATGCAAATAGGTGACCCGCTGCAAGAGATACGCGTGGAATGTAATTTAGGGTGACCTTTTGGGCGTTTATAATTCCTCAAGTGGAACAGGCTATGACCAGGAGAGCGATCATCATTATTATGCCATCACCGCCTTTCTACCGACGTAGCCAATGCAGTTAAGCAGAAATATAAACTTGCGAGGATTATGTGTTTTTAAAAAGGATGTGAATGACAAGAGACGAGAGGCAAACATATTGGTCCGTAAATTAACAAAAAGACTTCAAATACAGGCGTTTTCCTCCCTCCGTCCAAAGACACGCCGCTGCCTAGGTTAATTGGCCTCCTGAGTAAATTGCCCCGAAAAGTGCACCCTGCGATGTACTAGCGTCACATCCTGGGCATTCCTCTGCCCTGCGCCCTCTGTCGGCCGCGATAGGCTCCGGGCCCCTCACGACCCTACACAGGATTAAGCGGGTACTAATAATGAATGAACTTAAAATGCAAGTATGATGCCAAATGCAAACTTTAGTGGGTCTTACGTGTCAAAATTACAATTGAGAGGGGCATTTAAAAATGTCATTACATATCTTCAATGTATTCAAATCACATTTTCAATAAAAATGCATTATTCCATGGCTGGTCTTCGTGAGTCACACTCGTAGGATGATAATAATATCTACATTTGCAAAAGCGCTCTATAAATGCAATTATTATTTTAAAGCACCCTTCACCCGAGGGTCACAAACTGCTGCACAAAGGTGTGGAGAGAATAGCTTGTCAACAACATTAGAAGAGATCAATTAAGTAAAATGACTATAAACCAATAAAGGACAGCAAATAACGAATTAAATAATTGGTCAAACAAATAAAGGAAGGGGGCCGCACGGTGGAGCAATGGCGCAGTGGGTAATGCTTTCGCCTTAGAGCGAAAAGTCCCCGGGTTCGAGTCCCGGGTCGGGTGCCTTTCTGTGCGGTGTTTGAATGTTCTCCCCGTGCCCGCGTGGGTTTTTGTCGGGTATGGGGCACAGCCCAAGACCCCCTATGCAAGGGCATCAAAGGCTGTGCTCAGGTGCAGGAGGAGGACAAGAATACTTTACAAATACTTCATCAGCAGCGACAAGTCGGTCATTAACTACTTACACCAGAGCAGTTTCAGGACTATGGTCTGTGTCGGAACCCAGATTGGAAACCATCGAGGAGGTAATTGCTGAGGACGTGTTTCCGGAGTTGCGTGGCTGCTGCATGCTCAACAACCTTAGAAAGGAACGGTACGTTGAAATCGAGAGCGTTTTTTTTTAGCAGAGGGATAACTGCAGCACATTTGAATAGTGGGAAAACGATGCCAAAGTGAAATGAGTCGTTGAAGAGATTAGTAACGAAGGTGGCAAGGGATTTGAAGTTTGCCCGGATGACTTTGGATGGGAATGGGTCCTCAAGGAGTAGTTTGTAGGCTGATATCTTGTGACTAATGAAGAAACATGAGCTTCGGTTAACTCGGAATATTCCAGGAATTTTGAGGGAACAATTTCTGAGGTAGTGGGTGGAGGTTAAGACAGGGTGGAGATGCGGTGGGCTCTGGTTTTGTCTGTGAAAAACTGAATCAACTGATCCGCCTGGTATTTATAAATGAAGAGAGGTTGGGATGAATGGATGAGTGGATGAACTATGCAATATAATTCACATTTAAGTAAGCTCAACGCATTCTTGTCGTTATCATGCATTGTTCATTATCAAGAAGGTTTTGAATAATGTGAGATTGTTAAGCATTTCTGATGTATGCGTATACACGCAGCACCAACATTTTCCAGACCGCATCCTATATATTGTAATGTTATCGTGCGTTTAAGTTAATCGGAGGAGCCAACGAACTCAGATGAAACCTAAGCACAACAAGTGGAAAAAATGCAGAAAAATTCCCGAGGCAGGAGTTGAACCATCTCAGACAGGACCATTGTTTTGAGACTACTTATGTTACTCCTGTGCTACCCTGCCTTTCAACTCCTCTAACATGTAGTTTGCCAATGTGTTCATTCAATATCTATTGAATGGGGAGCAGTGAGGACCGGTGGCTCAGTGGTTAGTGCACTGGGTTACAAACCCTGCGACCCGAGTTCGAATCCCACTCACGGCCACCAACACCAGTGACGATTTTTTGAATCGGTCCAGGGCCTCCCCTAGGTCGACTCAGACTCAAACGAGTACCTAGTACAACGTGTGAAAATTGCCACTAGGGAGACAAAATCGGCCGGGCGTGGTGCTGGTTACCCACCCCCTCATGTTCTGTAAACGGCACTTGACTCTACAGTTTGTTAAGACTATAATAGGGATCTTTGTCTTTGTTTGTTTGACAATATCTGTGTAGATCGCCCTTTTCTAAAGGTTTGGCCTATTTCCATTACATTTTTACTCACATTAAAAGGTCTAACATTTATGAGTGCTCTGACAACTGCACAACGTTCATATAACCGATGATTTTGGAAATACCAGTGTACGTAATCAGAAAAGTTTCACCAGTGTATATTGCCTCGTGGTGTCAAGCCTCGCGCCGTGCCAGGACAGGTGCAGCGCGACGCCCGTGCCAGAGCGAGCAGGCTGGGTTCGGGTCACCGCGCTGTGAGTTGACGGAATTCACCCGGCGTGACATGAGGTCAGGTGAGGACGGACTGGGGGTTAGTGCTTTGCTTTGTCTCCCGGGGCGGTAAACATCACGTGGGGGCTGAAGAGGTGCCGGGGACAGAGAGCGGACGTGGGAGGCTGCGATTGGGTAAGAGCGTGGCGGGAGATGAGATATGGGGATGATGTCGGTGGGGATATTAAGCGGGAGGGGGTTCGCCGGGATGATTTGAAGCCACGCCTGCGTGGTACGATTTTGCGTATTGACCGTGTCTTGTCTTTCGAGTTCAGCGCCGGTCAATAAACATCCTGACTGTGATAACGGGGCGGCGCGGTGGCGCAGTGGTTAGCGCTGACGCCTCACAGCAAGAAGGTCCCGGGTTCGAATCTCTCGGCTCGGGTGCCTTTCTGTGTGGAGTTTGCATGCTCTCCCCGTGTCCGCGTGGGTTTTCGCCGGGTACTCCGGTTTCCTCCCACAGTCCAAAAGCATGCTCCTGGATAGGTTGATTGGCTCGCAGACTAAAATTGTCCCGCAATGCCCGGCGATGGACTGGCGTCCCGTCGTCGGGTGTATTCCTGCCTTACGCCCTGTGTTTCCGGGATAGGCTCCGGCTCACCGTGACCCTATATAGGAATAAGCGGTTTCAGATAATGAGATGAGATGAGACAATATGCTACTGATTTATAGACTTCGTATAAACAATAATGTGTACAGTACTATATATAGTTTGAGAGGCACATGAGGCTAATAATCACATGAGAGCACAGAGCCAATTTTGGATTCTAACAAAGGCAGTCACTTGCAGTTTAGTTGGATTTTTTTTTTATAAAAGCAAGTTCATGGTCTTAGCGCGGTAGCCAATTACTGCATGCAAAAGAAATCAAATGAGAAAATAAAATGTACTTTTAAAAAATTAAATGAGGCAAACCGCTGCTTAAAATGCATTGAGGTTGAGGAATAGTAGGGCAGATATAATACATGTAACGTTGGCGTGAATAAGAGGCCCTTGCTGAAGTATACAAGTAGCCTTGTGACAACATTTTTCAGGCTCAACAATAGATTAAATAAGTCACTCACATTTCAATTTACCTTTAAAATGTTTGAAGTAATTAAACCCAGTGTTGGACAAAATTAGTACTCTCAAGAATGACAGAAAACCTTGAGTGTAAAAGAAAATTACAATTCCTCTTAGGATGGCGCGGTGGCACAGTGAGTAGCGCTGCTGCCTCACAGCAAGAATGTCCCTGGTTTTGGTTCTTAGCTCGGGTGCCCTTCTGTGTGGAGTTTGCGTGTGTTCTCTCCCCCTGTCTGTGTGGATTTTCGTCGGGTACGAATGCCTCTGCAAATGGCAACGTTTAAGAATCTCATCTCATCTCATTATCTGAAACCGCTTAATCCTATATAGGGTCACGGTGAGCCGGAGCCTATCCCGGAAACACAGGGCGTAAGGCAGGAATACACCCGACAACGGGACGCCAGTCCATCGCCGGAACGTTTAAGAATGAATTATTACAATTCATAACGCGCGTACATTCCTTTAATGTCGAATTTGTTCCAAGAGAAAACGGCTCAGCGGCCCGACGACACCACAGAGTCATATAGGTGGAAAGCCAGCACTAATATCTTACAGACACTGCATTCTGCATATTATGATTTAATCAGCCAATTAATTAGAGGCGTTTTTTTCTAGCTATGGTGGGAAGTCAGAGAGCCCGGAAGCAATTCATGCAGAGCAGGAGGGAGAAACACAAACGGCACACAGAAAGGTGCCCGAGGTAGGAATCAAGCCGCCTCGGGCGGGACTTTCTTCCTGTGAGGTGCAGGTGTTACTGCTGCGATACAGCAGTTCTCTCCTCTGCTTATGATACGCCACAGTTTTTTGATCATCGAAAGTGGCAACCATAGTTCTTGAGCATAAGTTGAAAGGAGGCACTGGTGACGGTGCAATTTGTGTCCATCCCAGCTGAGGATTAGGGTTTCATGTTTGCACAAATTCGTGCTGTGAGTTTGTTAATTTATTTACCCTGTAATTGCATACGTTGTTGCGTTGGTCAGTTCGAATGCTTGTTGTTTTGTAGGAATACAGCATCCAGAGCTTCAAGCTCACTGGATATTTTCTGCTGTAACAATCAACATCTCGGTATCGAGCCGGTCTGCGGCAGAGATCTATAAAGTCGGTTCATCTCATCACGTCTTCCCAGGTGCGGTGGAGTCTGAATTAAGTCTTTCCATTGCCATTTGTTGTTTACCAATTTCACGGCTTCATTAACCGCCAATCCCCTCCGTTCTAAGTCTTCACTCACTCCACCAATGCAACGTGCATCGAGAACCCTCCACTGGCCTGGTTATAAATTATCGACTAGCCGTGATGTGAGCACAGATAGAAAACGAGCTCTGCTGTCAGTTTGTTCGCCAGGAAATTGACCCATGCTTCCAGAGCCGCTGATTCTCCAAATAATGGAGAATTTGGAAGAATACGCTTTAGCTGTAAGCGTGACAACATATATGGCAACAGCACGCAAAGAGTTAATGGGTGCATTAAACCGTCTCCGTTTTCCTCGGGCTCCAAAATTTACGAATCGCCTACCCAATCGTATCACTTGCATTTATAAAAAGCCGACGCCGAGCTCACTGGCTCTCTCTACTTGAGCCACGGTGAACGTGGATATTCAGGCCCACCACGAGCCACGGTGCTGTGTGAGACAGGGTGCAAGGGTCACCTGTCATCGGTGCTGTGATCTATGCAAGCATCAGTCGGTCAGCACCCCAATTGCGCAATGGCATCGCGTTTTCACTGTTGGAGAAGGTAACGCCGCTGCACCAGATAATTATAATAATAATATTTGCACTTCTGGAGCGCTTTTCACCCGAGGGATAAGGAGCGCGTTTTGCGCTTCACACGCACGAGGATTCGAAACTTCGAGCTTTGCAAAGTAGCTGCAAAGTTTGGACGTGGCAAGTTTGCGTTTGGACTGGGCTGCGCCGTTTCATTACATCCAGTGCTCGCAAAGGGAAATGGCAGGGGAAGCCATCGAAGTGAATTAATAGTCGTGGAGGCCACTTTTCAAGACATGAAATCAGAGAAAGTGTAAAATGGTGCTGATAAACGAGCCACTGTGCATCCCGCTGCCTCTCGCGGAGACTAATGGCATTCGTCACGACGACAATAATGAGGACAGCTCTGCAGCATCGCGAACGTACACAGCCCCCAGCGAGAGGACATCGGTCGATGTGTACCTTCAAGGTTATGCTTAAAAATGAGCGTGCGAAGAGTTCCTCTCAATCCGTACCAATGCTCGATTGTGGAATGGGAAGAAAACGCTCACTGAGAATGCACCCGGGTGCGCCTCCCATTTAGAGCAGGGGTCTAGGTGTTCTCTCTCAGAAAATGTTGATATTTCTGACAATGTATTGTCTGCATTTCCACGTTTTCTGAGATGTAATAACCGTCCAAATGTAAGACCGTGAAAGTCTAATGTGTTCACGGTGGGATTTTCACTCTGGGAACGGTGTTCCCGTGCGTTCCTGGGCGTTTCTGTTCAATTACAGAAATTATTCAAAAGGAATCTCATTACAGTTGCTGCGGTTTTAAAATATTGTTCATTTGCCACGGTGGATTACATTGAATATTCTTGAACACATCCCATCTCCCATCTCTCTGCAGCTCTGTGCAGCGCTTTGTGACCCTCGGATGAAAAGCACTCTGTAAATGCAATTATTATTATATTATAGACTGGCGTCCCATCATGGGTATATCCCTGCCTTGCGCCCTGTGTCTGCGGGATAGGTTCCGGCCCACCGCGACCATGTACAGGATAAAGCGGTGTCTGACAATGAGATGAGATGAGATTATAATATTAACAATGACATGGCTCTGCTCAGCAAGGAAACAAAGTATTACAATTTGTAACGCGTGCAAATTCCATCATGCGTGTTCATGAACGAGACACGAATTTAGAAGGGGAGGTGGGTAGTTTAGGCGGTCAGCCGGCGCCAGTCCGCCAGACACCACTGCTTTCTATATATTAATAATAATTTCATTGATAAAGCGCTTTTCACCCGAGGACCACAAAGCGATGCACAGAGCTGCGGAGAGAATGGCACGTCAACAACAATGGCACCAGAACGGACCATCAGCAACAATACAAATTTTTGGGCGTTTTCTTTATATACATGGTAGTAGAACAACTTGTAAAATATGATCTGACTTTCAACTAAAAATAAAAAAATGCATCATTCTCAGTGTTTATAATACGTATATTGTGAAATGGTTTTAATGTAACATTTATCGTATAATTATAATTGCATTTTACAGTGTTTATCACCCGAGGGTCACAAAGCGTTGCACAGAGCTTCTGATAAAGCGGCACATTAAAAACGAGATAAGATGTTATCGGCGTCTCCACGTGTCGTTAAGCACGACGTCTGAGGTCTTGCTGCTCACGCCCTGAGCAGCAAGAGCAAAAACGATCATGGGGCACAAGAGATCTACAGCATAGCGACAGAAAAAGTACTTGGTGTTCATCTCATCTCATTGTTAGAAACTACTTAGTCCTGTACAGGGTCGTGGTGAGCCGGAGCCAATCCCGGCAGACACAGGGCGCAAGGCAGGTATATACCTGCGATGGGACGCCAGTCCATCACGTGGCACTGCGGGCAATTTAGTCTGCAAACTATGACTGTGGGAGGAAAACGGAGTGCCCGGCAAAAATCCAAGCGGGCACGGGGAGAGAACTCGCAAACTCCACACAGAAAGGCACCCAAGCCGAGATTCGAACCCAGGACCTTCTTGCTGTGAGACGACAACGCTAACCATTGGGCCACCGTGCCGTCCCACTTGGTATTTATGTAAATTGTAAGTTTTCCCTTCTGCATAATTGTACATAAATGGGTTTGGATAATTGGTGTTGCTTCTTTCAGCTCACGCTTTGTCTACCTCTTCCGTTTTAATGCAGCCCTAGGTTTTTCGAGGCTTTTTTTTATTACACGTTTTAGAATAATTTTGTGTGTATTTGATTCATGGCTACTGGCATGTTTCTCTTTCATCCACCTTACCCGTTCCTCCCCTTCCCCTACAATAATTTTCTGCTCTATTCGCTGCCGTCAGGTGACGTTGCTCGCCACGGACCTCCTAGGGCTTGCTGGAGCCATAGTTTTCCCACATCTCGCTGGGATTGCTCGAAGGTTGAACCAAGATTTGTAACATTTTGGGATCCGCTGCCTGCTCTGATTTTCTCCGGCACGGGCGTGATATTTTTTGTTGTTGCTGTTGTGAGACATTACAAATAATAACGAAACATATTCGTCAAGAACACGAATGTGTCATGTCAGCTGTCCTAGGAAAACTGCACTTCCTTCCCTTGACACTAAAAATAGCGGTTGTCACTTGCTAAATAACAAGCCATTAAACACGATGCACTAACATGTCATGCACGTTAGTTATCACCTGTCTCTGGTGTTATGAGATATTCTTTATTCTCCTTTTCTCAGGTTTTAATATCTTATGTGGCATCTACAGCGACTGTCCTCCGTATTTTTAGGGTTATGCCCTGGTGAAGATGTCAGGTTTCCTCTTTAGCCCTGGAGTTTCCGGAATGGGACTGAAGCCTATCTCGGCAGACACAGGGCACAATGCCCTGGGCTATAACATCGCAGGTCACTGGGGAGCAACTCAGTCAGACCAAGCAACCTGGGCAGCATTGAACTGTGGGAGAAAACCAAAGTACTCGGTGAAGGCCCACTCGGACACGAACATGACGTGCAAGCTCTCCGCAAAAAGTCACCTGAGGTGGAAATCGAACCTTAGACCTTCTTGTCGTGAGGCAGACGCAATACTCACCGCGCCGCAGGGCTTTTGTCAGTGTTCAAATTAATGGACATGAAACCAATTAGGTAAGCTATTTTAATGCACTGGAACGCAACAGCCTCTCATATATAATCAATCTGACGAAATAATTGCGGCGCGACTAATTGGAGGCGTTTAAAAGGAATACAAGTCTCAGGTATTCCATAACCTCGGCACGCGTACAATTGGGCTTCGTAACAGATTGCATGACGATTGCAGTAGACGATGTTTAGGACTGAATATTTCAAGCGTAAAACCACAAGTGTTGGAGCAGAGGCACAATGATAAGCACACTGCAAGGTGTACCCCGTTCACTATAGATCCATTCCTGACCACAACCGCAATCAGTGGCGAGTGGAACTGTACTCTCTTTTCGGGACCGATATATAAACCCGCACCACCCCAGCCAAAACCAATTAGTACGGTGATGTATGGTCGGACAAGATCGACAACGTGTGGAGATGTGATATGTTCTCGTGATCTCAACAGTCATTGGAGGCCGATACGCTCACCAAAAGGGCACATACAATTCGATGTCGATTGAAGAGCGGTAATTCACAGTTATACGCCTAACATGCAGGATGTCAATAATACCGAGTGCCACAGTATGGAGCGCAATTAATGCGCCAGTCTATTGCAGAGGTGAATAAAATAATGCATATCATTAACCTCACCTTCATCTGAGAAACTGCGTCATTGTGACGTACCCTTCACGTGGCCTCAAAGTGCAATGTCCTGAACGAGCATCGTGATGGCGTGGCTGCCAATTCGTGGCCAATAGCGGTCGTTGTGACTTCGAACTACACCCCCCCAAATAACATTTTTATCTCATCTCATCTCATTATCTGAAACCGCTTAATCCTATATAGGGTCACGGTGAGCCGGAGCCTATCCCGGAAACACAAGGCGTAAGGCAGGAATACACCCGACGAGGGGACGCCAGTCCATCGCCGGGCATTGCGGGACAATTTTAGTCTGTGAGCCAATCAACCTATCCAGGAGCATGCTTTTGGACTGTGGGAGGAAACCGGAGTACCCGGCGAAAACCCACGCGGACACGGGGAGAGCATGCAAACTCCACACAGAAAGGCATCCAAGCCGAGATACGAACCCGGGACCTTCTTGCTGTGAGGCGTCAGCGCTAACCACTGGGCCACCGCGCCGCCCTACGTTTGAATGGGTGATATTCCAATCTGCCCTGCATTAATACGTTTGCCCGAGCCGCCCCCCCCTATCCTTTAGTGCGCTCTATCAATACGCGCCATAGCGATTAACCGCAAAGGTGGTTTGCAATGTTTTGCAAACGTTCATGTTTGTGTTGATCTTCGGAATGTTAATGGCTTCGCGCCGCTGGCCTTCGTTCCTTTGTGGCGGCTTTGCAGGCAGTGCACGCACCTCGTCGAACTTGGCTGTGTTGTGGCACGTGCAACAAGCACGCTTCGCCGACGTAAACTTCATCCCAGTGGGATACGGTGGGCATCTTTCGTTTGCGGCCCAGTGGGTAGCGCTGTCGCCTCGCAGCGAGAAGCACCCGGGTTCCAATCTCGGCTCGGGTGCTGCTTTCTGTGTGGGAGTTTGCGAGTTCTCTCCCCGTGTCCGCGTGGGGTTTTGCCGGGCACTCCGGTTTCCTCCCACAGCCCAAGACACATGCCGCTGCGTAGGTTAATTGGCTTGCAGGCTAAATTGTCCTCTGCCCGGTGATGGACTGGCGTCCCATCGTGGGTATATCCCTGCCTTGCGCCCTGTGTCTGTCGGGATAGGCTACGGCTCACCGGGACCCTGTATAGGACTAAGCGGTTTGACAATGAGATGAAATGAGATATTTTGTTTGCTTATCGTTTACTATTTGTGTCACGTGTAATGATGTTGGTTTTCACGGTTCGATGCATGATGATTGTGCTTCGAAAATCTGCTCTCTCGGGACAGCCGCGTCGATCGCTCCCTCTCTCTCTCCACCTCGCGACGTTTCGCCTAACACGTTAGAGTCATCCTCAAACTTGACTTATTTGTGTTAATTTTTATAAGCAATTTGCGTGAATAGGGTTGTTTCACAGTTCATAACTGGAAACTGCTTGTGCCACGCCAGGTGCACTTTGAAGCGACGTGACGTGTCCCCATAGCACACATATAGTCGTTATCGCAGCCCAAGACTTGGTTGTGCAAACGCTCGCAGAAGAGATTTCA
>JAZEWT010000012.1:16430352-16448619 GCA_036362905.1 Mordacia mordax
CGGAGGGGGGGGGGGACTATCCTGGCCGACAAGAGGGTGCAAGGCAGGGGAATGCCCAGAATGTGACGCCAGTACTTCGCGGCGCACACTTTTTGAGGCAAATTACTCAGTAGGCCAATTAACCTAGGCAGTGTCTTTGGACGGTGGGAGGAAACCGGAGTAACTGGCAAAAACACACGTGGGCACGGGGAAAACACGCAAACTCCATAACAGAAAAATACAGATTCAGATCAACTTACTCGACCAACTAAAATATCCACGTCTTCAACACACTGATCATCATACCAATAAAGCCAGCTTTGCATTTATGAAAGAATGTACATGGATTAATTCTGAAACAAAAAACACGTAAAATAAATGTATGATATATAGTATTTGCATTAATAATCATACTGTACACCAAACGTGTACGGGTTTAAAAAAAATTAAATTAGGCATTAAAAACAACATTAATAAGAGCAGTAAAACTAAACTCACATCATGTGTGACCTCCTCCCCTAGATCCTCCTCCATGAGGAAGAGTCTGGCTATCTTCTCACTGGGCCCATGCAGGATCCTTGTAATCAGTGGAAACTCTGACACTTTCAAGCGCCGCTTTTCTGCAATAAAATAGCAATTGAAACCGATTTTAGAAAACAGGAAGAAAAAGTGACACTCATTGAGCACAAATGGAGGATTAAATCAGCCACCAGCAGATTTATTTATTGGTAAATGGGCAGCATTGCAATTTCATGCTCACTCTACTGCTGTGAAAAACAGCTTTCATTAACGGACAGCTCTAGAGCCCCCTGAATGTGGCAGTATCGGCTTGCTTTTTCAAGGCGGTGAAACATCTTGGGAGTGGTGGAGTACCCACACTTTACTCCAGCGATTGAATATCCGCAGAGTACACATTTCCACTGCTGGGTGGACAGAGTTCGAGAAGGTTTAAAAGATGCGCTCATTGTTTTCACCTTTCAGCCAGAATATTAAACTGATAACCTTTCCCTTGGGAAGTCCAGTGTATAATTACCAAGCAGCACCATCCCCCTTCCACCTCCCCCAATTTATTAATGGCTGTGAGAAGAATGTACCTCCGGTAGCTCGAACTATGTACAGTGCAAATTCACTTGAATTGTTTTCCACCTGTGTATCAATGACCAGAAACAGGAACATAAAGGAGCGTTAAATGTGTTATCGTACAAACTCCACCACTTTCTTGCAGCACTTTGTGATCCTCGGGTGAAAAGCGCTCTATAAATGCAATTATTATAATCATATGTGTGACCTCGGAATTTTAATGTCAATGCATTTTCGCAGCAATAATTGTATGCTTTTAAACGGGTTAACAACTTTGAGATTTGATTTAATCTTGAAGAACCTGGTGACCTATGAAGCTTTTTTTTCAATGTTCAGACGAAGATAGCATCAGTAATGACAAAGACAAGACCCCCCATGTAGCCTTAACAAACTGTAGGCTCAAGTGCCATTAGCGAGCACCCTTGAAGGTCGACAGAGCAAGAGTCACACAGATATAGGTAGGTATATTAAATATTTGTACCTAAACGCGAACAAAAAAGAAACCGTTTAGAACTATTTTAACAGAAACAATTAAACATTATAATAAGGAATGCATAAATTAAACTTAAACTACAAACATTTAGTTGTGCATTAATAGGTTCCGTTTATCAATGTTTAATTAAACAAAGTTTTATATATATAACAAATTGTAAATTATCTTCTGACAAAATATGGAAAGTTTATAATTGGGAAGATTATTTTATTTTGAAAACGTGTTTCATGCAATTATTTTTTTTTAATTAGAGCAAGACAAGTATTCACAACAATATTGGTGTATTTTTATTTTAGCACCGTTCAGGTAGAGATTAACCACACTCATACATTTTCTGTTTTATTACTCACCCTAAATTTGTATAGCAGGGATGAAACCACTTCTGGTGATGTCATATTGCTACTTACTCTTACGCTTGTTACGGAGCCATAGGTTGGCGTGAAAACAGACGTCTGTAAAATAAGTAGAGAAGAACCACATTAAAACAGCATCGTTACAACTTACATATAAACACTTAGATTTGCTTTGAGTGCTTTTTATCACACTTTTTATTCACGACAGGACTGTTATTTAGCCTGAGTTTATACCACCCTCACATGTAAACCAAATGCAGTTTCTACAGAATAACAATGCTACAAGACGATAACATTTTATTATGCGTTTTTATCGCGAACTTTTCTCAACAACGTTTTTATTAAGTATAGATGACAAAGAACTTCACTTCAAACTCTAAAGCCAAATTAATTACTAAACACACATATAGTAGTCACTACCATATTAGTTGCCTTCAACACAAATCATGAATTTGTCCTTTCATCAAATTACTATTAACTCACCCAATCTCATCAGCTGTTGGAGGCTAAGAAGCATTCAATCTAGTTGATACTTGAATGGAATTACTACACGTTGGCATCACACCAAATCGGATATTGAATGAATCTGTGCACAGCTTGGTATGCTACCCTTCCTTTTGTGTGCATTTTTAATGTGTACTCCAGTTTCCTCAAATATGCCAAATATTTATTCAAGGCATAGGCTACATATTGTAATGAAGAACCCATCTGAAAAATATAATCTCAGTGAGGCATTCCTGGGAAAAGGGAATAATGCCATGACCATCTTGTTATTGTAGGACACTGATATTTTGCCTGAAATACATTTCTCTTAACTCCGTATCAGGGGATCTCGCCTGAATAACTCAAAGAGTATTCTTGTTATAATCCCAGGCGGCCAATGAGCCGAAACAAGTGCACTTATTTTTTTATCCATTCATTTTTGCATTAATCTTTACATTAATCTATTACTTATTTATTCCGAGATTTTCCTTGAAAAATACATCTGCTATTAAGGCATGCTACTTTCAAGATGCATCTAAAGAACCACATTTTAGTTGCTTCAATTCCCCTCTCTATACTTGGTGATATTGTCCAACATTGCGATGCATACGTGTAAACTGGTATCATGTAGCGGTGGATCAGCTGCTCGCATTGCACCTCGTGTGGAACGCGGCTCCAAGTTGGGAACTTGGGGGGGAGGGGGGGTTAGTGGGAGCACTAGTGAGAGCACGTCCCCACAGGTTCCTGGTTTAAACCCAGAAGTCCACCTTGGTCATACCTGCATTGTGTATTAACCATAGAATAGTATGTGTCTCTGCTGCACAGTGAATGCTCAATTGCCTGTGAAGTAATTTCGAAAACAGGACGTCATTGTGTATTGGCGTCATATTTGTGAAGTATTAAAATTGCCCCAAAAAAACATGTTGTTATGCCCTTAAGGTATTGCTGTTGTTGACATGCCATTCTCTCCATAGCTCTGTCCAGCGCTTTATGACCCTCGGGTGAGAAGCGCTCTAGAAGTGCAAATATTACTAGTACTTGTTTAAAAAATAAAGGTTCATATGCATGAGCAGCCCTTTGTCAATGTGAGGCCTAATAGGTCATACTTCACTATGCTGGTCACTGCAGGTTAGTGAAGGCAGGCAGAATATACATTAAGGCAAGAATGTTATTTTTGCAAAAGGATGTTGAGCACAATCCTGTTATGCACAGCCTGTTATGCATGGTGGTAAGCCATGCAGCACTATCCAGACTCAAAGTTTGTTTAACTTCCGAGGCGTTTGTGGTGCTTTGATCATAGGATAAAGCTGTGTATTCTACAAAGGTGTGGGGAATGGACTGCGGAACAAAACGATTCTTTTACAAAGCAGAATTTGTTTATTTCCTGCACACTGCACACCTGTTTAGATTTAATTCAAGATAAATGGCTACTTACTGAAAGAGTTGATTACTAGTATTGGGTATTGCTGCTATACAATGCATGAAGTCAGACAAGAAATTGTGGCGGTACTGCACTAACAATGTGAGAACTGACTGCAGTCAATGGGTCCAAAACAACTGACCATTGGGTTAAAGCATTCTTTACAGACATAGCATATCTGGCTCATGCATTATATACCAGGGAATTCATAAAGCACAAAAAGGTCTCCCTGGGAGCCAAAAATATGCAATGCTGCGGTAGCGAGCTCGCCTTGTGGTTGTAGAAATGTCCGTTGATCGAGAAACGATTCCTCCGCAAGCGCTGCATGTCGGCTGCTGAGCGTCTGTTCACGCTGTGACGGAGGAAACAGCTGGCGTCGCTTTTGGTGCGTGGCAGCCTGGGCTCAAACTCAAGTTCCTTCTCCCCTGGCAAAGAGTTGAATTCCAAAGGAGACCATTGCTTCAGTTCAGCTTTCCACAAATGTTTTTGTGTGCGTGTGTGTGTGTGCGTGTGTCACAAATACAGTACTTTAAAAAAAATTGTCCTGGACCAACTTGGAAACGTGTTTCTTAAATGTGTTAACTTTACTATAATGTATAAAAATATCAACTTTGAGGATTGCTTCCGAAAGTTGCTCTTTCGGGATAGACGTGTCGATCGCTCCCCCTCTCTACTTCGCGACATTTCGCCTCACACGTTGGAGGCATCCTCAGGCGCTGTGTGTGTGTGCGTCACGTATGACTCCTATTTATATGTATTTATGTACTGATGAAGGTAAACAATACCTATGATAATAAAATCATCATGCATCGAGCCATGAAAACCTACATCAATATCAAATTTATTCATCAGTTGCATGTTGTATAATGAGTTAAATTATAAAGAATGGAATTCATTTATTTTTAATTAAGTGTGATTTGCTGGGATGTACATTTTCAAGAAATCTTTTGGCTTAAATAAGAAAATTAAATGTGTTATTCAAACCCATGTATATCGTGTTTGCTGCCCCATGCCCTATACACAGATACTGACAGAGAGTAACTGAAAATATACACCATTCACAGCCAAGGCACATACCTTCCACATAATTCATTTTTTGTGTTTTGATAGGCAATTCACATTTATCAACAATATCTTCCTTTTTCTCTTCTGGAACCACCCAACATGCCATTCCTCTGGAAATAGAAAAAGATTCATACGTTTATAAAATCTGTAAATACACAATCCAACTTTTAGTTGGTAAATATAAGCAAATTGATATTTCTAAAACTTATTTAACCATTTCCCAATATATGTATTATAATTTATATGTATTATAATTTTGCATTTAAAATTTATAGTTGAACGTCGGATCATATTTTACAAGTTGTTCTGCAACGAAGTTTATATAAAAAAAAAACCCAAATAAGTTTATTGTTGCTGATTGTCCGTTGTTGTTGATGTGCTGTTCTCTCTGCAGCTGTGTGCAGCGCTTTGTGACCCTAGGGTGAAAGGCTCTATAAATGCAGTTATTATTATTTAATTAATTGGGAAATGCATATCATAAGACATTATGAAACACTTAACCACAAGTACTATTTGTTGACAGTATTTTTACAAAACACAAAAGAAACATTTTTAAAGACCTACGTCTGGTGAAATGACAAAATGTTTACTTCAATACTTTCAGAATGTTTGTATCTTCCCAATACATTCACCTATATTTATTGATTATCATGAAGACTATAGGAAAAACTCATTTATCCATAGATCAACCACAGAACCAAACAATTGCTACAAAATTTCATTTAACAGCAAATATTCGTGTTAAGTATAACGCATAACCCTCCACAAACTTGGTCTTCTTCCACCATTGCACCGCTTTGTGACCCTCGGGTGAAAAGCGCTCTATAAATGCAATTATGAATATTATTTATTTGGCGCTACCATCACTTATCCTTCATAACTTCCTCTCCATGTTGCCAACCATTGCTGCGGTCTCCACCCTCAGTCCACTGCATGATGTCACTGTCCAAACTGCTTGCTCGCTACGCTTGCCACATCTTTTGTTCATCCTGTGTTTGTCTCGCTTCATTCACCCTGTGTATCCCTGCATTTCATCAGCCACCTTATTGCCCCATGTGCCTTCGGCCTATTTCAAATTCAAAAGCCTTCCACGAAAAGCAAAATAGGCATCTTCCTACTACAATACTTTCAAAATGCACCCCCCCCCCTCTGAACATTGGTATGAATTAGATTAAGTTTTCCTATATGTGCCAAGAAACACTACAAAAATAGCAAATACATTTTGATTTCTAATAGTTGCTTTTTCTGCAGAAAATATATGTTAGCGACGCTATATTTCATCCTAAATGCCTAAAATTTACCTCTTCAAAATGCACCTGATCTCAGTAGATCAACAGGCTTAAGATTGGTGAGTACTTGGATGGGTGACTACCAGGGCTTGCCAAGTGTGGTTGACATGGGCCTGTGAGGACACTCCTTAAAAAGAGCCTTCAGACTAAGGCTTTCCTGGGTAATTAATTATTATTTTTAATGTCCGACTACATTTCTGTCATTGTGATATAATTTCTATTATTGCCAAGCCTTTGAACGTAAAAGACTTTTGAAGACACTTTCACGTAATATTTAATGCAAGAGGCTTTAAACTTCAAAGTTATTTAAAGTGCTCCTATTCATCAATGAATAGAACAAAGGTTTACCGTTTCTTAGGGATCTTTGCCAGGTCCTTTGCTTCTGGAGGTGATGGGATGTGAATTCGTTCATTGTCGTCGTGCAACTGCAATCGAATGGGTCGTCGCAAACCCCAGGCGATGTTCAACAGGCCTTCGATGATCAACTGACCATCATCCTAAGATCATCAGGCACAGCCTCATGGTCAACAACAGCAATGTTCAACGTAATACATGGTGATGCAAAGTCATTGACAGTTTACAAACCAAATGCAATTTTGAAAATCTTCTCATTGCTGACCATATTCCTGTGTTTTCACCTAACTAAATTAAAACACTTGCAGAGGTGCATATACCAGCATGAAGCCCCAGGTAGAGCAAGAAACTGTAATAGATCAAGGCACTTAGAATTTAGTAGTTATTTCCCGTTAGCCAGTCATGTTTCTAAAGAAAAATGTATTGCTGTTTATCATTTTAAAATCGTTATAAATATTATATTGGGACTGAAAATACTTTCATTTTAAAAGATTTTAAGCATGCTACACATGCATTTTTGTATAAAATAAGCCAACCTATCGCATAGCTGTGATGCTACATGTCCATTTTATGAAAGTGAAAAATTCACTTACCTCTCTGTACCTCAGTTGTAAGGTCTTTCCGTCATGATAACAGTTATAAATCCTCAACTGGGACATGAGATCTGATCTGGAGGGAAAACATATACCAAAAAATATATATAAACTAGCTATAGTTCATTGGTTTCTTTAGTCAAAACAGTAAACAGAGTGAAATACTGTACGAAATAAATATAAAATATAAGCAAAAAATAAGGAGTTCAATGGTGTAACAGCACTCTGCTGTTGTACTTTAGAGGTCACCAGTTTGATCTCGCGGTTGACCAAATAATGGGAAGATTTTTTACATCCCACTTGGTCTATTTGAGTGGCAGTGTTCGTCCATTGCCAGGTCACATGGAGTGAAATAAATTACTGGTCCTCCGAATTTTCCAATCCGTATATCTGGCCAGCGTGATAGGTTAAATCAAAATATCATCTGGAGAGGCTTTCTAGAGCTCCCTCTAGTAGAGGCTCTTCTGCCAGCAGTGACATGAGCAAAAATTGTCAGGGTCGCATGTTTACTTTTAGCAGGCAACAGTATGTACGCTCAATAACAAAGTGTAGTGTACTGATGTAAATGCTCAAGGCTCGATGCACGATTGCTTTTCAAAGCTGTGCTTTCAGGATAGCCATGTCGAGCGCTCCTCCTCTGTCCTTCGCGACGTTAACGATTGCTTTCCAAAGCTGTTCATTCAGGCGTACGCCTGGGGATGCCTCCAACGCGGGGAGGTCACCTTTGGAAAGTAATCAGCATATGGTAGGTTGTACACAGACAACGCAATGGGGCCTTACTTGGAAATGATCTTGCCTTCGCCAATGCATAATCTCGTGGAGTCATCACATCCAGTTAATTCATCTCCCATGCTCCCTCCAAAATGAAGACTTTGTCAAACCTGAGACAAATCACAGCCAAAATGTTACGATTTATTACGTTTAGGGGGCATTACGCTCACCTTCACATTTCAAACATGCATTCGGAAAATTAAATTGGGATTAACAAAAAAATTACCTACTTCGTAAACAAAATGATGCGCTTTATGATGTAAATATAAAAAATGTATGCCCTGTGAGACAATGAATTGTAAGTATGATGTTTTACTAACACTATACTGTATCGCACATTACTCCTGTGACAGCAAATGAAACTTAAAACAGAAACAAAGCACCAGCTTTTAGCGACAAAATCTACCCATCATGTTTGTACGTGCATCGCTAAAGTCATATCCTGTACAGTAATTCATTAGTAGGTTCAAACAAGGTAATCCAGATTTAATCTTAACACACTGCTACTGCTGCAACCATTGTTAAAGAGGAGCAGATGGCAATTAACATAATGAATGTCTCAGTAATCCTATTATGAAAATTGTCCTTCATGTGTTGTTTCAAAGGAGCGATTTCATTAGACAATTACTGTTTCAATGTCCATGTGCGCATTATTTTAAGAATTTAATATTTTCCACAAACAGGGCAACCCCAAATTGATAACAGTATAGCACTGGCAATCATTCTCTCCGCAGCTCTGGGCAGCGGTTTGTGACCCTCGGGTGAAAAGCGTTCTATAAATGCAATTATATTATATAAAGACTTTGCATGCACTCTATAGAATACACAATGTGGCATTGGGTTTCAGCAGAACGCTATTGTAATAAGGGCATTGCAACTGCTTGTGTTTCTTAACCGTGTTTACGTTTTGCGCTGTGACGCAGTCAGCAGCCCTGCTGCCTCACAGCAAGAAGGACCCGGGTTCGATTCCCGGCTCGGGTGCCTCTCTGTGGAGTTTGCGAGTTCTCTTTCTCTCTCATGCCCCCGTGGATTTTCGCCGGTATTCCGGTCTCTTCCCACTGTCCAAAGACGCGTTGCTGACTGGGTTAATTTGCCCGCAGAGCCAAAATTGACCTAAAAAAGTGTCCTGTGATGTACTGGCGTCACATCATGGGTAGATCCCCGCGCTGCGCCCTGTGTCTGCCAGGATAGGCTCCGACCCCCGCCAATCCTGCATATGATTCAGCGAACTGAACGTTTGTTCAATGAATGATGCTTATTTGCTGCTCTTATGTTGTTGTTCTTCATGACATGATGCTCTATCAACAGCTCTGTTGCAGCGCTGTCTCACCCTGGGGTGAAACGCGCTCGATCAGTGCAATTATTATGATTAGTCACGGGCACTTTCGTCAATCCACTGCTGGATACTGGCCAGTGCAGTCGGTCATCGGGCACCGTTTGACCATACTTCCCTCTGCTGGCGAAGGCGATAAGCGAGCAAAGATCACGCTGCAGAGCAACTCGAGTACAACTCATCAATGCGCCGTAGCGCTGTACAGTACCGTGGAAATTATTAAACGGCACGTGTATGATATCGCAATAAAAAAAAACGATATATTTTACACGGCTTGACGGCCGGGAGAGAGATAACAAAAGAGAGAGCGAGAGAGAGAGACTACGGGTTCGTGTGCGCGAGTGAGGTGTGTGTGGGGGTTGTGGATGGTGGTGTGGGGGGGGGCTTATCGAGCAGTGGATAGATCATGGTGTGCCGATAATATAGAGCCCACGTCCAGTACCATTGTCAATTAACATTAACCCGTTGGCGAAATCCTTTGTTAACGACAAAGCCGTGCGCCCGTATACCCAACGTTTGCCGCAATCAATGCGTTACACGCTCCAATAGCATTGCAAATCGTTGTAAATCTAATTTAAAAATACTATTATATTATTATTGTTATTTCAAAATATAAAAGCACGACCATAAAAATTGCACGGGGCGGCTCATAACGGTACAAAGATCCCGCAATGCACTACCACAGTTCACGCTCGACTGCATTGTAGCCAAAGTACACCATTGCAACGCAGTTACATTACGACGGCATGACAGCGACTTTGCAAATAGCGATTAAATGTCGACGCGTGTGATTTGTTAGTTTTTAAGAAAAAAAGTTAAAACGTAACGACAAAAAGGTTTAAATTAAGAAGAGTCGCGTGGGTTTATCCTATGCGACGGCCGGGCCTCACTCACCTCGCAACGCTCACGAACGCGCAAAGTAAGACGCAAACAAATCGCTTAAAACAGGCGACGAGCAGAGATTACGATTAAACGAACAAGGGACGATTAGTCGAGAAAAAAAACCACCTTATCCAGACGCGTTTTTTTTTGTGTGTTTTTAGCCCCCAACGCGCTCTTCCGCTTCCGAGTTGAACTCAATGAAGTAACGGGAGGAGGAGGAGGAAGGGGGGGAGGCCGGGCGCTGATCGGTGTCGCCCCGGGGCAGCGGGGGGAGGAGGAGAGCAGGGTCTGCGGGGCCGCTTCCTCCTCTCCCCCCCCCTTGTCTCGGAGGCTCGACCCGGAGACAATTGTCAAACAATAACTTATGTATTACATTAATACACTGTAGCGCATTTAATCCAGAGGTTATAAATCGCTGTAGACAAACTAGATTTTGTGTGTGGGGAAAAAGAAGCCACGTAGTCAGCCGCATCCAGTCCGTCAATGTCCCTATTTATGATCGTGTCGGACAGTTTCGTGAATGATTCTTTTTACTTGAAGCCACGTTGAGTCTCAGTCTTCATTGTTTCTCTTACTCGTGCTGGATGTAACTGTCTTGTTCGTACCAGTCTGATTTGTACGGGACATATTGTCCGTAGAAATGTTGGTGTTTCTACTGGGTAACCTGCCTATATAACTGATGGACATCCAATTGGTGGTGTCTCTTCTGGATATTTTGTTTTTACTAAGTATTGTGCTGGATAATAATAATTGCACTTCCACATGTGCTGCTTTGCTGATTCTATTTGTATTGCTTGTGTGCAGCAAAATATGCAGTCTAAAAAGGGAGCACAAGATGTCCCATTTGAGTAAAAACGTTGAATTCATGTAAAAATACGTTTCTGGAATGCAATTTCAAAAACCTTAAAGTGTATATATTAAAATGCAAAAAAGTCTCAAAAAATGTATGCAAAATTAAAATGGTTTTAAATTGCTATGCTTTCACATTAATCACGAAGCTAATCCTAAAATGCTTAAGAAATAGACCAAAAACTATACCCTCCCTAGTCATGAATAGGCCACATTTTAATTGATGTAAACCACTTTTTCAGTATTAAAGTCAATTGTAAACCCACCTGGATGCTATGGAATATAATTTTCTGTAAAGGTGGCAATTGCAACCATCAATGTTATCGATGTATTGTTATTGTTTAATTATAATTACTTCATCGGCATTGCTGAAAAGCAAAAAAAACCCGCCAGTGTTACCGATTTGCTGTACTTATGTCGTTGTTGTTGCTGACATGCCGTTCTCTCCACTGCTGTGTGTAGCGCTTTGTGACTCGGGTGAAAATCGCTCTAGAAGTGCAATTATTATTAAAGTAGCATTTGGGGGATGTAGACAGTAGTTGTGCAAGGGATACTGGCTCCTACCATAATAAATTGCAACATATACTGCTGGCTCACTTCACCAGGTCGAGTTGTCGATTGTAAGGTGTAAATAAAACGCGGTGCCACATCGTAATGTAGGCGGGGAGAACCACATGTGAATACATGCAGTTTATAAAAATAGGGAAGTTTAAGGTTGCACAAAATCTTGCAGAGTTTCCAAGACAGTTACTTAAAAACAAGCACGATCGCGGAAAAGCCAGGACATGTGGCAAACTTATCTCCAGTAGAGATGAGACTCCAGATTCTGATGTGAATAAATCCACTTCCCCCTCCACCAAAGTACTATACGCACTCATTGGCCTTAATTTACAAACAAGTCTTGTATTTTTAACAAATTCTCTGCTATAATACCGTGATTACAGTACTGCATTCGTGTAGCTGTGATACTTGTGTGTTGCATTTATTTAGTAACCAGGTCAGTGCTTAACCACACAAATATACGGACACATAGCTATCCTTAAAATGTGTGTGCACGTTGATACATTGCTTGAATCTGTTAATGATTTTCCGTCGTTTAAGGGTATATCATTTCCGCCTTTCGTTCTTTTCCAAAGAGGCACACTGGCTGTTCCTTCGTCAAGATGTCTCTGCAGGCCTAAATCTGGCACTTGCAAGATTTCCATCTCTCCTGCCTAAAAGAAACCTCCTACATAACACCCCTGCTGTGAATTTTCCCCTCTATATCCCTCTCCTCTCAATTCATCGTCCCCAATCCATGCAAACTCCACACAGAAAAGCCCCCTGAGCTGTAAATCAAAGGCCAGGACTTTGAGTAATACTCACATCCAAAGCGCTCTGTTCATGCCATACTGTCATCGCCCGGTTGTTTACTCAAACCGGTGATGGCACAGCATGTGAAACCAGAATATTTATGAGGGTGTGGGCCGTGGTTATAGGCTTAACGTCCATCATCCCAGTCGTTGTTGATGTGCCGTTCTCTCCGCAGCTCTGTGCAGCGCTTTGTGGACCTCGGGTGAAAGGCGCTATGAAAATGCAATTATAATTAGTCGTGGTGCAAGCAATGATCTCTGCCACAGCACAACACCGGATTGTTGAGCACTGCCCTCTACAGTACACCACGGAGCTGCTCAGCCAAGCTGATGTGCACAGCACAGCGCTTGAACCATCCAAGAATTTTGCAGTCTCAAAACCGGCTTAGTTGCCGAGATTTGCAAAAAATATATATATATATACTTTGGGGTTTAACTACAAGCTGACACTACATCCACAGCTGAATGCAAAAACTTTCTCACGCTGCGACCATCTGTCAACGACACTGGCACATTCTGTCGGTGTCAATTCGACGCGGAGAATAAATTGGTCGGAATAACATCTCTTCACGTCACTTGTGAATCATCATCACCGCAGAGAGCCCGGACCGCCGGGAAGCCGGGTCAGTCGTTGTGCTGCAGTGACACGGGCCCCGCACCGCCGCCTTTTAAAACGACGGCGGAACATCGCGACGCCTGCGCGACCATCTTACGCAAGGTGACCTCGCCCCCCCCCCCCCCCCACACCACACAACCTCCGCCACAGCCCGGCGGCGCGACGTCATTTTGTGACGCGACACAAGGAACGCGGGTTTCGTGACCCGTTGGCAAATCCCTACGATCGCGTGGCTTCCCCCTACCCAACATGGCGGGCTCGTCGAGCGCGCGCGCAATCCAGTGACGCGGTGCCCCGCGCGGCTCTGCCGTAGACGGCGGGGTCGCCCCGTCAATGAAGCGGCGTCGCCGCTGCGTCGCCCAGCGCGCTCGCCGTTGTTCGCAGGAAACAGCGGCGCCCTTAGCCTCGCTTCTTCTCCCACTCGCGCCGTAGATAACCCCGGGTCGCCTGCCGCCCCTCTCACCTCCTCGCCATCGCCGAGAGATGAAGAAATTCTTCGACTCGAGGCGGGAGGGGAGCGCCGGCGGCGGCGGCGGCGGAGGTGGTGGAGGTGGAGGCGGCGGCGGCAGCGGCGGCGCCTTCGTGGGCCGGGTCTACGGGGTTGGACGGCACCAGGTCACGGTGGAGGAGGTCCTGGCAGAGGGTAAATTCACGGGGACTCGATTATCGCGCAGTCGTCTCCACCGTCTCTTCCCCGTTGTGTGTTTTTTTTCCCGACGCGACACCCGTCTCTGTCAAACCCCATCCGTCTTCCAGTTCGTCTGTCTCAGTCGTCTCAGTCGTCTGCCACCAGTCTCCCAACTATATTCCGGGTTGCTTTTATGTCGTCCGTCTTTCCATTAACGACTTCCATTGGTCTGTTTCGTCCGTCTGCCTTCTATCGCCGATCTCTCTGTCTCCTGTTCGTCTTCGGTCCCTTCCCCGTTCCATCTCCCATCCCCGTTCCATCTCCCATCCCCGTTTCCTTTGGCTCCCTCGTCTCTTTCGTCTCCCATCCGTCGTCCACGTGTCTTATCGTCCGCCTCCCTCCCCCCACACGTCTTCGATCCAACTATCATCCGTCTGTTTAACGCGTCTCGCATCCGTCCGCTGTCATCCCGACTTCCATTCGCCTCCTATATATCTTCCATCCATTTGCCACCATTCACTCCCATCGCTCTCCCCGGTCTCTATTCTACCGTCTTCAGACCTTGTACTGTAGTCTCGCCCCAGTTGTCTCCTAATTTCAGCATGTATCCAAGCTGGTCTGGTATCCCTGTCTCCCATCCAACGTCCACCCAACTCCCATACAGATCAATCACGTCAACCCCCCCCCCCCATTTCCAGTTGGTCACATTTTTAATAATTAGTATTACTACTTCATTATGTGATCGTCTCATCTCATTATATTGCCCCTCAAAGCCAAGTGAAGTCAGGGGTGCTGGCTCTTTTGCATGGAATACTGCGATGATATGGTAATATTATTTGTTTATCCAGAAAAGCCTCAAGAGGCGCGGGTCTACAGGATCCAAAATTTAGGACGATTGCCCAATTCCTTTTTTTTACACATTGTGCTATCACTGATATGAGAAATTCCACGCGCACAAGCCAACAATATTAAAAAGGTCCACACAGATGGGTTCACAAAGTTGTTTGCCACCTCTGGCGTCAACGCGTTGTGTCAATCTGCGTCACTCACCCACCCACCCACCAGTGTTTGCGTCCAGAGCATTGCACTAGAGGCAATGCGCCAACCGTGCCAGGCGAAATTATGCTGCCACGTTCCACGGTATGCATGGGTGTTGCGATGGGGTGTGCTGTATCGTACAGTCTCCATGCTGACTGCAGCATTGCAGTGGCACTGATAGGGTCGCAGACTTCTAAGCAGTACCATTATTTTACAACATCACGTGTGAACAGTTTGCCTTAAACTCAATACCGTATTCATCCACTGTACTTGGCATCTTCACCCATGATTGATATATCCACTTGCTAGAACTTAGAACCATCCCTCACGGTCTAAGATTGATTACATCAGCTCGCGTGCATGCGCTAGATTGATTTCTCATTGTTAGATGCTCCACTAGGGCGGCACGGTGGCCCAGTGGGTAGCGCTGTCGCCTAACAGCAAGAAGGTCCCGGATTCGAATCTCGGTCTCGGGTGCCTTTCTGTGTGGAGTTTGTATGTTCTCGCCGTGTCTGAGTGGGTTTTCGTTTGGCACCCCGGTGGCCTCCCACAGTCCAAAATACATGCTGCTGCATAGGTTAATTGGCTTGCAGACTAAATTGCCCGCAGTGCCCGGTGATGGAGTGGCGTCGCATCGTCAGTATATCCTTGCCTTGCGCCCTGTGTCTGTCGGGATAGGCTCCGGCTCACCGCGACCCTGTGCAGGACTAAGCGGTTTCTGACGAGTTGAGATTGAGATGCTCCACTAAAGGCGTGGGGAAGATTTTCATCCAGCAGTGCAGAAAATGATGTAATTTTTAATGCAATGCCACACATGTATAGAGTACCGAGGAGAGTAGTGTTTCATAAATATAATACTTAACTGTCACACATGTATGCTGCGTAAGCAAATATATAATACAATGGACGTAGTGACACCTGAACAAGATCTAACATTGTCGTGTTGCATACACTATAAGTCTATTACCAATTGACACCACCACATATGCTTTCTAACATAAGTAACAGCATGTTAACAAAATACTATCCATGATGTACTAGTGAGTGTTTTTGGATTTGACCCCGTTTAATGTCAGCCTTTGTGTCACTTCATGGAAGGCAAATTACTTGGTTCACTTTTGGCCGTATATCTCATCATGAGACATAAAGCAATTTAAAGCTTTAGGCTGACTGCCCAATGAGTGACACCAATTACTCTAGGCCATACATATTAGTGGCCACCTCACATGTTATATACAAGAATATTGGTAGAATATACATCTGTAACTCATATGTACACTGCATCTAATGTACATATTCAGTATATTTTTTTAAATGTAGAAAATGTTACTGCAATGCAATTAATCCACTTTGGATATATATAAGCTCATGTAATAAATGGTTGTATAAAGTATATTTTATTTAGTACAGGATCTACATTGGAATCTTGCGTATTAGCACATACACAATTTGTTTATGATCTAGAGTTAGCTATCAATATGTTTAAATGAAGACGTTCAACCTATATATGCAGCTGTGTAGCCCAGAGGCATCTATGCTTGTCACAGCCAGTTTGTGTAACATTGTTAGTGTCTAAAAACCCATTCATATAATGTGCACTGTTTGCAAAATGTATTTGAAATGAACCGCTAGTAAATTCTAAAAGTGATCCATGCAAATACTGTGCTGTCGTCGGCATATCAGGCCTGTCTTGCAAAAGAATATGATCTCGTTGATCCATTGTGTGGTTAAATAATGGTCCGCGTGGATGAAATAAAAACACATTCTGGATATTAATGCGGTTATATAAATGTGATATTGTCATTTTCTTCAAAGTGGTTGCTCATCGTCATAAGTTCACCTTCAACTGTCGCCTTTCATGAAGAAAAACCCATGAGCTGAAAGACAATGCCATCACCCGTAGTTTGGGTTTGATAATCTTGGTTTAATAGAAAAAAATTACGTAAGTCTCTACCCAAGACTGGTTGTTGCAATGTATGGTTGACACCCTTTACTGGTGTCTAATACTCACCACAAATTGCTCACATTCTTGAATGCAAGACAATGATTGCGGCCCTGTATGTGAAATTCGGGAGTAAATGTAATGATATATGATTGTAGATTTACTGTACCGTATATTTCTACCCACAACGTACCTTTTAATACGATGTATACTTAGTGTGTGCATGCCTATAATACATTAATACTTGAGCGCATTACTACCATTTTTGGAAAATACATTAATTGGCCAATGCATTGTCTAAGGTTTTCAAAACTGTGATTTTTAGAGCCATACATGTTTCAGTTATTTGTAAAAACAAAAATATGAGCGCGAAAGAGCGTTCATTTAATCTGGGACTAATTCGTGAATGTTTGCCAGTACAGTATGAGCCATTCACTGAGTGGCTGTTTTACAAGCGTTTCAACACGACGTGCCTAGTGTTCATTTTAAGTGTTTAACTTCACAAACTGGGTGCAGTACGACATTATTTAGTCATTTCATAAGCGGGCATACCTTCGTGGAACAGCACACTTCATTGTTATCAAGTGCTGCAATAATTGGCAATGTAATGGCATTTCCTCGGTCATCAATGACGCCTAAAAATGTGAACTTTTAAAGCAATATTTTGAAGAACAATGGTGTCGAAACATCATGTTTAGATTTGAATGTATAACATGTACTAAGTATAACTGTGGTGACTTTGTAATTGCTGGTGATTTCATAACTTTTGTGAAAAATTTGCTAATGTTCGTTTGGTTGATGTTCCTAAAAGCTGTCTCTTGGACAAGCTTAGCTGTGACTAATGAGGAAGTTTAGACAGGAACGAACACGCCTTTTTTTACCTGCCTGACTGGAAAAACCTTTTAACAAATTCCTAAATATGTATCACGTTTCATACACATTGCGTTCGCAAATGTTATTTATCACTAAGCTGCAAAAATATTAAAATAACAAAAAAAACACTCTTTCAGACGCTTGAGATAAAGTTATGTTGCTTACATAGCACATTTTTTTTTTAGGATTGGCCTCTGCTGTTGGATGTTTAAGAGTTTAAATCACTGTAGGCTATCAGGAAGGGGCCTGACAGAGCCGGTTTTCCAGCCTGACGGTGTTAAGATGTCACCGTGCAAAATATGCTGTTTTGTATCAAAATGTTGTGGCGCAGCACATACCTTCCCCTTGTTGACGTTCTAGATGGTTAATGCTGGGTAAAGCGTTTAACATCTCTCGCCTGGCTCGCGAACATTTATTCCTTGTTGTGCAATTATTTTTTATCGCTTATTTTCGGACTTCCACAACTTATAGCCATGATTTGACTTTCAGTTGAACTGTCCTGATGTTGTTGACATGCCGTTGTCTCCACAGCTCTGTGCAGCACTTTGTGACCTTCGGGTGAAAAGCGCTCCAGAAGTGCCATTTATTATTAACTGAAAGAAGAAAGGACAATGGAAACCAGTTCTTAGAGGTCCAGTTCTAGATTTATTAAATCCCTGTTTTGTTTTGTACACAGGAGGCTGTAAGGTCGCATAATGCTGTAACTAATATCCACGTGTTATTTCGTCAGGTCAGAGTGGCATTCTTAAATGTTGGAATGCAATGTTTTAGTACTGAACTGTAGAAATAACTTCCAGTTTCTCTGTCCTCTCTTGTTACGTACACATACAATAATTGTCCTAAATTGGTTGTTATTTCTTCTTGCAAAGAGCCC